>OX371224.1:112817185-112992242 GCA_947310385.1 Nephrotoma appendiculata
ATTTACTACTATGACCAGCATACAAGCAGTTGAAGCATAATCGGGATTGAATTACAAACTCTTTCTTTTTGTCTAAAGAGAGTGCACCAAAGCGATCGCACTCATGAAGTTTATGCTTTCCCGTACACATTTTGCATTTCGGAATATTTGGAGATTGATTGATGCCGGATGTAGATTGATCCCGCTTCTCGTTAGGCATATTGACCAAAAATAATTTCGTTGATTTTTGTGGAATTCGTTTAGGATTGCTTATATCACAATTCTCTAGAGCCACGCACCGGTCTTGCAAAAATTTTAGAAAAACCTCAAGGGCTGGAAGAGGCGTATTGATTGTCTTTATGGAGCACTGCCTTCGAGTTTCGTCATCTACTTTTTGTAAGATTAAATGGATTAACCAAGGATCTTTAGTTTCTGCAGATGCTCCAAACACTTTCAGCCCACGAATGACTTCATCATACGTATCACATATGCATCTCAGATGCTTGATAGATTCATAATTAATTGAGGGTTGATCCAAAAATCTTTTGATTAATGACGTAATTACCGGCCCTTCACGATTGTAGCGCTCTAAGATTTTGGTCCATGTTGCTTCATAATTCGCATCTGTTACTGGAATATGTCGTATCAAATTAAGTGCATCTCCTATTAGGACCGAAATCAAATGCTGAAATTTTTGCACGTTCGTCAGCGATAAATTTTTATGAATGGACCCTTCAAACATATCACGAAAAGTTGCAAACTCTTGGTAGGTTCCACTAAAATACGGTATGGCCAATTTTGGAAGTTTAATTTCATCCTTTGGAGCAGCATGAAAACTTTGATCACGTAAAGTTTCTAGCATTTCTCTCTGGTAATTTGTAAATGCTGTCATAGTTTCATTCATCTGGGTTTGCATAGCCTTTAGCATTGGATTATTACCCTGCGCTACTTTCTTCAAACGCACCTTTTGTTTGGTATACCTTGAAATGAAATCGTCCATTTCCGAATATGTCGCATCAAGCTCCTCTAAATGTTGATCATGCCTCTCAAATTCCAGGAGTGCCTTTTCTAAAATTTCCAGATGCACGTAAATTTCTTCGGCAGGCTCGTCACCTTTTAGATTTAATGACTCGATTCGTGTGAGCGACTTTTTCGCATAGCCGCGCTTCTTTCTTAACCCGGTAACGAGTTTTTCAGACATTATTGCTTAGAACAATCCAAAATGGTTGACAAGTGTTGTTATTACACACGCGGTCGAGTTTCAACCTGTTTCTTTTATGTATATTTATTTGTGAACTACGCAAGTTATATAAATAACTTTATGAACTTTTAAGCGAGGGTACTGTTGTATTAAATTTTTTCAACAGCCCTCCCAGGTTTCGGCACCAAATTTGTTTTTACTATCACCTTTTTCAACGAAGAAAAATGGATGAACACAAACTTTTTGTTGAACTAAATTTTATTTATAATAATGCGTGTCCTTCTTTTCCAAACGCAAAAGGTGAAGTGAATTTCTTAACATAAAATATACTTTATGAAACAAAAAAAAAGACATCTATATCTCTACGCTATATCTGTTTCAGCAAATTTAGTGTGACCAACATTTAAAATTAAAAAATACATACAAAAAAGTCACTGAACTAGAATGAAGAAAATGACAACAAAGGTTATGTCAAAAACTCAAATGGAGTAACAAATCAAAATTGAAGATAAGTAGAAACATATGGAATTTACTTTATACAATACTAATAGTTGTTTCTTTTCAGATATAAAATCAATTCGAGGACAATATAATTAGACGCTTACACTATAAATAAATAAATAAATTGATGTGTATAAAATTTGGTGTGTTTAAATTGTGTTGATTGAAGAATCCGCAGCCGCATTGACACTATAAAAACAGCTGATTTAAATATATTAAATATTTAACGATCATTGAATGTGTTGTTCAGCCTTATACTATTATCATTTATCAAAAATTCGTTTTTGAATTTTAGAAAATAAAAATATATTCGATATTTCGAGCCCACTGCTCATTACCAAGATAAAATAAAAATAAAAATTTATAAAGATTGATATGGATGGCTTATTACAATTGTGAACAAGTATAAAGAATTTACTTACATAACATGAAATAGATTAAAATTACCATAAATATTTATAATTTAAGTTAAAAAATAAAATTTTAAATGAGTATAGTAAAAGTATATTCATAAAATTTTTTTCTCTTGCAAATTGCGTAACACTGAGTAATGCCCTGATACAGGTTGTCATAATTTCGTTCTGACTCACAAATTCAATTGAACATAATACAAAATTATAATTATTTGTTGTTATGCAGTTTTGTATGTAGCGTACCAATTATACACAAATACCTAAAAATTGTATATTGAATATTTTGGTACACATCACGGCATACACAACTGCATAAGTACATAGATATTGCATACTTATATACTATGGCAATAGACGAAATAGTATCGTTGTATAAATTGCGGTGCTATTGTTGTGTACGGCAATAATTGCAATCAGAGTGAACAACAAGAACATGGTTGTATTTATGATGAACTATGTGTGTGTCGGTATTGTAATATTATTGAAAAAAACAATTAAAAATTGATATAGCATCGATGAAAAATGCGTCTTGGATATGATAGGAAATTCAGAACATATGATGGGTGATAAACATGCCCTATAGGTTAGATGGTGCTGATCAGAAAAAAAATTTATTATTTGGATTTTCGTTGATTATTATAAGTCTTAATCGTTTTTTTGAAGTCTTCACATAATTTGTTGGTATCGGTCTTGAAATTAATATTTTTAATAGGATTAGATGCGATTTCTGCGGATTCTATGATTAGTCTATTATTTTGATTTTTTTCTTTGTGTAGAATTTTGGTCTGATCGAATTGGAAAACATGATTATTATCGAGTGCATGGGATGTTAATGCTGTACCGCGATTTCTACATCTTATATCGCTTTGATGTTTTAGTAACCGAGTACGTAATTTATTGCTGGTTTGACCAACGTATGCCTTGCCACATTCACATGGGACTTCATATACTACATTGTGTTGTTGATCCGTTGGTATTTTGTCTTTTAGTTTAGTAAACGATTTTTTTAATTTATTCGGAATTTTAAAACCAATTTTAATATTCTTGTGGGCTTCATTAGGTTTGATTATTTTCACAACCTGCTGGGTTAAATTGTTGACATAGGTCATACTATTAAACTTAACGGTGGAATCCGAATCACTAGTATGGGTTTGTGGTTGTGAATTATTATTCGGTTGTTTTGCTTTTGCTTGCTATTGCTTTTTTGATGATTTTGGTTGGGTAATTATTTTTATGTAGAATGTCAGTTATGGTATTAATGTTATCGCTGTGGAATTCACTATTCGATAAAAATAGTACTCTTTTTGCAAATGAGACCGCCAGGTTGAATTTCATATTCTTGGGGTGTGCGGAGATGAAATTTAAAACTCTATCTGAACTAGTGACTTTTTTGAACCAACACGTTTCAATTGTACGATTGTTACGAATTAAGGTCATGTCTAAAAAAGGAATTATACCATTTTTATCTTCTGCAATAGTAAATCTAATGTGTCTATCAAATGTATGAAAACATTGAATAGCTAGAGTAATGTCATCTACATATTTTTTAATCAAAGTTGGTTGATGTTCAAGTTGTGGTAGACATTCATTGAACAAATTTTCCATTACTAGATCCGCCAGTATTGGTGACAAAGGATTACCCATCGCAAGGCCAAATTTCTGTTTATAAATTGTGTTGTTATATTTGAAGTAGTTGTTGTTTTAATAGTTAAATTTAATAGTTTCAGAAAAGTGTTAAGGTCTAGGTCACATTCAAATTCTAATTCTTCCCAATTGTTCTTTACTCCACTGATCGGTTTTTCGGTAGGTATGTTGGTAAATAATGAAGTTACATCGAATGAGACTAAAATATCATCGTTTTGGAGTGTCAAGTGATCGATTACGTCTTTCAATTCATAAGAACTTTTTATATTGTATCTACTATATTTTGTAAAATTGTTTAATATATGGCACAAATATTTGGCTAAATTATAACACGGTGAATCTATAGTAAGTACAATAGGTCTTAAAGGATATCCTTGTTTATGGATTTTGGGTAGTCCATAAATTCTTGGAGCAGTTCGATTCTTATCCAAATTTTTTTTGCGTATATCGGTATTGATATTAAGATCGTCAATTAATTGTTTAAGGTTAGTGGTCACTTTGATGGTAGAATCTTTTGTGATCGGTTCATATGTGGTTGTATCACTAAGGAGGTCTTTTATTTTCTCATCATATTCGTTTCTCATCATGAATGATGCTTTTTTTGCTTTTGTCACTTTCTACTACAATTAGTTCTTTATTTTGTTTCAGAAAACGATTCAAATTATCATTGGCTTTGGTGATGAACTTTGTATATGGGTGTTTCTTATTATTATTATTTCTATTATTCTTCATGAATTTGTTCACCGTTAGAGTGAACAGTTAGAGTGATTCTTCATGAATTTGTTCACCTCACACCATTCGGATCAACTACTGTATATGTGTATTGCGAATCTTTACTCAGAGGGATGTATCCTTCTCCACGACTCTTGGGAGAAAACGCATGGATGAAACTTATAATTCAAAATATAAAGAGTTCTGCGCTTTTAAAACCCAGAAACTAATGCTAGCGCGATTGACATTTAGGCCTGGTGCTCAAGAAATAGGTAATAAACGTGGGACGGTTGTCATACCGAAATTCCGGGACCCAAGCACGAACAAGGCTGATGCCTCAAATACAATCTCTATAGACATATGCAGAAATAAAGATGGCTCAATCAAATTCATAAAACAAGGAAAAGAGCCTGGTAAGCTCTTGTAAAGCTCAATAATATCCCGTTGGCGGAGAGAATGAACCGGAATATGGAAAGGCTCTCACGAGCTAACAAGATTACTGAAATGAAGCAGGAGGGTTCGTCTGGATGCTCTCTACCCAAACCGTAGGGATCAGAGGAGGAATCATGGAAGTATGCAAAGAGGACTCGAAGTACGCAGAGAAGCTGTTACTAGGCGTTTTAATGAGCTGCTGAAAGAGCACTTAGTCGTGGCTGTCATTAACAGAGGCCGTCCCGCAATTGGATGAAAGCGGAGAACGCCTTAGCCGGTTCTTTCCTAAAAGCTATTATAGGGAAAACTCTGGAACCGTTCCAGCTTGCCGGGATGTAAGAGATACTGGTGACGTATTAAATTGACAACTTGTGTCGACCAACGAGCATCGCTCCTGTATAAAAAGGCTGTAAAGAGGATGTGAAGTTTGGCTGGTCAGAGTCGCCCAGCAGGCCTGTCCACTAATTTTTTTAATAGATCTTCTTTTCCAAACAATATTTTTTCGTGATCTAATTTTTAATTGCCAAAGTATTATAAAGGTCCACTCAAGAATGCTGACCTTTTTATTCTTGATTTTGAAACGATAAAAACAGTCAATTAAAGTACTCGAAATTTAAAAAAGTCAGCCAGTCGATGGCGATCGATCTTATGGACACCTCTGTAAGACATAATATCCCATGCAGACTTAGATCGAGAGAAATTATGGAAATGCTACAAATAAGCAGTCCTGAATTGGCGAGCGCCAACTGAGGATCGGCCAAGATGGAAGAAGACCCTTCTCTTACGCTTGAAATGGAAGGTGCGAAAGATCATTATTTTTCCGTTGGTATCTATAATTTGAATTGGAGACTAAACCCATGAAAAATATTAACTATAGAAACAGGAAAAAATCCAACTGAGATATTTTTAAAACTATTCATATAATTCACTACTGGTTTTCAACACAAGAGCTTAGTGTCCTTTAATAAGGCCGTATTAGGTGCGTGTCCTCATAGTAGATTTATGGGTAAACCAAAACCAAGGAAACTAAAGCTGCTACGAATTGGGACTATTATAATGATATCGTTTAAACATACAAATACTTCTGCGCTAGAGTTCTGCGCTATATATCTAGGCTGCGTAAAGTATTAAGTCCCACTACTCTGGTTTTTATCCAACGACCGGATGGAGCATAACTAGTGCAGAGTTCTTGAAGCTACTACTGCAAACTAACTTTTCAGGTAGCCCCGAATCTACGTCACAAACAAAGGGCTATGGACAATAGAGTCGCAGTTATTGTAAGCCAGGTTATAAAGAGGAGAAAAGTGTAAGTTATAACAAGAATTAGGCCTAATAAGTTGGCAAAACCGCATTCAGATCAGAGGCGATCACGCAGGTACTCTCCTCTCTGTGCCTGGACGAGTTACCTAGGGGAAGATAAACTACTATAAAGCAGATTTGTAACGGCCAGGTTTGGTTGGCCCTTTATTAGCAGAATTGTGAGTAGGGGCATACCGTAAAATGGAGTATTACCCCCTCATCTTTCGAACTTGGTTCTAAATTACTTATTATTAAACCTTGAAGAGCGCCTCTTTAAAGTGGGTTCCAATGCGCATGATGTTGCCATTGGTATCTTCGGTAAATATCCGTGCACCTTAAGAGAACGCATTTAAAGTGTGCTTGACATTCTCCCCAATTGGACTAACAGTTGCGGTTTAAATGAGAATACATACAAAACTGAGTTTGTCCTTTTCTCTAAAAAATATAAACTTCTTTAGGTCAACCTCCCTAGTAAAGAATCAATAGAGCGTTTTACTCCTATAAAAATGCCGATGAGAAAAAATGGTTGGGAGTCCCCACATTGTACATTTGCTATTTATTTCTACTATATGGGCTCATTTTATTTTACTGTTCGGTGGCCAGCTTTAAATATTCTGACCAAATTAAAATCCTTAGTGAATGTACAGCGAACAGCTGCCTTGTATATTAGTACAGCTTTTAGGAGCACATCCAGTCAAGCACTGAAGATTCTCGTTCATGTCACACTCCACGATATTCTAAGTAAACAAATGGCAGCAAGCTAAGCTATAAGGCTCAACTACATCTCTATGTGGAACTTTAACAACTCAGGACTCTTACTCATCTATATTAACCAACATGAACATCTAAAATACTGCTGACTTAGCCATACCGTCTTCATCTGTCGATCAGTGGTTTAGGACTGATATTCCACCAAAGGGGACTGTTTGAGATAAGCATTTGTAAATAATGAAGGTGTACATTTTTCAATGGTGGTTCAAAGATGGATGGGAGGGTTTGGGTAGGAGTTTCTTAGAATAATTAAATGTACACCATTGTTTTCGTTTCCCAGATTACTGCAGCATATTGACATTTCTACGGATAGTTCAATTAAGGAGCGCTCAAAAGTAGCCCATAATTGTCCCTCATCTCTTAACGAGATGACAGATCAATACAACATGAAGCTGATATGGGGGCCAGTATTATATTACGAAGATTGAAAAAGCAGATGAATTCGCTCGACAAGGCACAGCCTGCCTTATTTCTCCAAGCAGGGCGTTTTTTGATATACCGCTCGCATAGTATCTGATGCGTAATAGCTCAGCAGATGGGGCCAAAACTAACACCGCCAAGAGCCAAACAGCTGTTATCACTGCAACGGCGACATGTCAGTGTAGTGATGGATGCTGTTACCTATCTAGCCTTTAATATACTAGAATTTTTGGGATATTTCCTACTAAATAACTTGATAGGCCTCAGTAAAATGGATGTCATGGATATTTTACACTTCGTTGGGAGTTTAAGATGGTTCAATGAGTAGGTGATGTGAGAAAACAATACGCCACGGCTACGGACCTGAATGTGCCTATATAGCTTTTTTGATATCCAATCTATGAGGTTCGTTAAATATGTCATACTTTACTATTACGTCTTCTTTTGAATGCCCACTAGATAGTTTTAAATCTCACTTTATGTTACTTTTAACCTATAAAGCCTCTATGTGAGCCCATATCTGAGATTCATTTATTTTATCATAAACTATTTTGACATCCTTTCTTAGAATTTTTATGCGTATTCCTAAGTATTGAAAATATTTTTGTAGACAAGATGGTGAAACCCAAATTTGACAAAAAAAAATTTTTTTTAAAGTGTGCCTAAATTGTTAAGTGACTAGAAACTTCAAACCGGGTATAATTTATTACAAAATTCGCTATAGTAGGAGTCAATGAGTTCTCAATGAAATTAAATATTTAGGAGACAATTAATTAATCGATTGAATTGGAAATTCCTGTATTAAAAAATTTCTCTTATTAAAGTTAAAATTATTAATTATTAAATATTGAAATGGTATCAACAGGTTAGGGTTAATTATTACTATCAGATTCCGTTTTTAAACATTATTTAAGGATTAATTTTTCATGTTATCTTTAATTATTTAGAACAAATGCCGGCCACTGCTTCTATGCTTCTAGAAGGCTTATTTATAGATTTTATGAATACACTTTTAAAATGTAAATATTATTTGTGTCGTATTAAGCCATAAGGCTGTAATTAATCACGAGGATGAAGTTAGCTATAAGAACCGGCCTTAAAAACTAACAGTTTTTTGATTTGATCCCATCGTGCATCGGATTGTACGAAAAAATTATTTTCATCACATTGATATGTCCTGCAGAGAAATGCAGTATACAAGTAAGATCTACATTTGTATTAAAACTCTGTTAAACTACTTTTCTATACAATTCGTCTCGTAGAAGGCGTCGTCAACCAAAATATTAATTTCAATTTCTTCTTAACCATTATTTTATTAATTCTTCCTCACTTGCCCTCGTATGGCAACCAAACTGCAACAAATATTATATTTATTATAATACAACACTGCTTAGTGGCATTCCTATATTTTAGATACGTTCTTGTATTATAAAAGTAAATATAAACTTTTCTAAATTTTTCGTGGAAAAATGTTATAAATACATAAAGCTGCATATTTTTGATCTCAAGAGGTACGACTAAATATAAACACGATACACAAACTTAAATTTTTTTCCTAAACATCATTTATAAGTCATAACAAAACCACAGACTCTTATACATTAGCATAATGCATAACACAATGTACATAAAACCAACTTTGCTATATATTCTCGTATACATCTGCATACAATTTCATCTTATTAATTTTAATGTAAAATTAAATTAAATTAAAACAAAAAAAAAGTATGTAGATAGATATACCGTAACAAAATCATAGGAAAAACTTTTTATTTTTCCCAAGAACTTGTTTTTTTTCTTACTTTATGTTTAAATAAATATTAAACCACAAATAACACAACTGTTGTGTTGTGTAACATATTTTCTCTAGTGTTTCAATGTCTGTTTTGTGGTTAGTTTTTCTCCTTGTTGTTGGTGTTTCCTGTACCATATATCTGCTGTGCTGTACCCAAAATTTCCCGAACGTGTAGATCAACTTTTACTTTTCCTGGCTCATAATACATAAACCATGAAAATTGAGATGTTCAGCACAAACACAATCAAAAAATATATGCAGCTTAATGAGGCCTGGATTTTTTTTTTATCGTAATATTTTTGGTTCACCTTTTTTTGAAATTTTTTTCAATTTATTAATTTTTATTTTTAAAGTTTGATATTACACAAATTAAAAATATGAAAAATTTTAATATTTCTAGGGAAAAATCAAATTAAAACTTTGCGTTTTCTTACTACTGTACCTCTATATATACAATTAGATTTGATATTACAGGGAAATAATAAGTTTTATAATTTTACTTATTCTTCTTCGTCCTCTGAGACTTAATTTTTATAATTTTATTTTATATTATAAAAGTTTGACATTTTCTTGTAATTTTTTTGTTGTTCATGAATTATTTTGACATCTACAGTTTAAAAATAATAACAATAATTTTTGTATAATTGAAATCCAATCACGAATGAATTTTCATTTTCAGATTATGTGACGGTAATTGTAAAATTTGACAGTCTATAATTCCGAAAATATAAATCTGTTAACAGTGCATCATTATGCAATCATAATTAGATCTGTCTAGCTGAAAGGTTTATATTTTAAATGATGATTGACGAATAATTAACGGAAACTGATGGGAAATGTAGAATTTTCTTTTTACAGACGACTTTTTACCAACCTTTATCAATCTAATTCTAATGGTGAACAGTAATAAAAACAATATCAAGGCATCAAGGCGATGTGCAATTATTTTCAGTAGCTACCTTACATGTTTCTGTCCAAGTACATTTTTCTAGACGTCATATATTTAATAACAAAATTATTGTTTTATTTCACTAACACTAAAAAGACATTTTTGCGGAATCCTTCCAGTCCGAAGTGCTTTTTAAGATGATTTTGTTTTTAATTTCTCCTTGTACGATTAGGCATCTATCATTTTTAAGAGGTGCAAGTCAGAGATTTCGAAAATTTTCCGAAAAATTTTTTGATTTTTTTCATTCAAAAATGAAAAATGTAGAGTTTAAATGTATCAAATCATATCCAGTTAACTTTCAAGAAAATCCTGATGATCATCTCAATTAAAATAGTGCCGATATAATGATGATGAAAATGAGTTTTTTGAATAAATATAAAATTATTAAATTTCTTCAGTTTAATTTTAATTCATCTTGTATATTATAGGGTGGGGGCTGCCCCAACCCCCCGCTTCTCTAGAAAAAATTAAAACAAATAATTCCAAACTAAACATGGTGGTAAATGGTATACTAAAATTAACATTCTTTTCGGAACACCAGTAAACTCGTCATAAACTTTTTTATAGTAAAACACGGGAGACGAGTTTACACGTTCTGTGGCTCGAAGTAGTAAGGCTCACAAAACTTGTAAGCAAAGGGCTCTAAACGGGTGGGGGTCGTGCGTTATCTATTGTCGACGGTACCCGATCTATCTACTTACCAATACATCGAGTTTAAGACGGAACAAAAAATTAGAATGGTAAAAATAAGCTGCGTTTGTTTTGGAAACAATCGAGTTTAGTTCGCGATATCTATTTTCAAATTTGTCCAATTTAAAATTAAAAATTTAATATTTTTTAACCCTCATGTGAGTGAAAAACATACAAAAATAGGCGTGTAAAAGTGCAAAAGGTACCCACGTCTCTCACATTAGGGTAAAATTAAATAATTTGGATGTAATATGAATCAATGTATAACCAAAAAATCCATCATAAATGTTGTATGGTTTTCTTGTAATATCGTTGTTCTGTATAGTTCTGAACTACTCCGTTATTATACAGAACTATCAGGGACTAAATGAAACGTTTGTATGAATAGTTCATTAGGTTTTTTATTGTTCCGTTCCGAGCAAGAGCAAAAAAGGAATTATTTAAAAATTTTGCTCCGGACAAGAACAAAATAAAACGCTCTTCGGTTTTTTGCTCCCAACGTGATTTAATCTTTAAGAGCACAATATTTATTGTTCTTTTATAATGTTCATCTCCGGAACTTTTCCGACAAAGTTCCTAGCATGAAGTTCTCGTATTTAAACATAAATTTATTATTTATATTTAATTGAATGATTTGATGTGAAATGGTCGCATACTCGCATGGGATGGGATAATTATGATGAAACAAATAAATGCGATTGTATGTGTTCAAAGTGAATAGTTGGGAAATAGCGATGAACGTCCGCAAATAAAAACGTATATTGTACGGAGTGGAATTATGCCCAAGCTTATTCACCTTGAAATATTATAGATTTAATAAAATAAAAATGCAATATATAAACGTAAAAATATATGTACAAATTTATTTTAATACGTAGGTGTTGCTGCTTCCAAAGTTGAAAAGGTAAGAGAATGATTTTACAAAATTGGTTTTTTAAGATGACATAAGTTTCGGAGTTTCGGAATTACCTAACTCACCCTATAAACAATTATCTTAAAATACATATTATTTACTTATTATAATATACCGAATACAATTCGGAATAAAATTGATTTGACGTATGTACTATCTACATGCAGTGTACAATCTACTTTACCTACATTCGGAGTTGAATAGGTTCAATGGGTATATTTTGGTATGAGTGTACGTAAGTGTCAAACAAATGATGGAAGTGTCATCGTCTCGACAGTCCCATATCTAAATAAGGTAAGTAATTTTTATTTATTCAAGTTAGATTCTGTTTAAATTCTAAAGTTATAATAATTATGTTTTTTATAGATAATTATCCTGCCTGTGATTTATAACAGATAAGTATTTGCATATAAATAATTGATAAATTCTAATATTATAATTTCTATTCTAGGAACATACAAACTGGAAACAAATACGGATAACAGCAAGTTTTTGTTTAACTACCTTTAACAACAATAATAATAAGAATTTGTGTATAAAATTAGTATAAATAATAAATTAATAATTTTTTTGTATATAAATAATGTTTTAAATTTAGTGTTTTACTTTGGAATTATGTGTTGTTTTGTGTGTTGTAAATTTCAGGTTTTATGTTTTATGCCGTAAAAAATGTTGCGCAAGTTGCGTAGCAACAGCGATCAAAGCTCTGTACGTAATACCAGTTCTGATTCTGAAGCATAAATATCCCTGCTCGCTCCTCGTCTTTGCTTGAGCTATTCCTTGCGACATCATTCGGAGCAGTTTCGGCACCAACTACATCAACAGACAACAGTGCCCTAGACATTATGTACAAGGAAATAGATGCATTTAAAATTACAACCCGATTACCGATATCGGCCAAAGTTTTGGAATTTTGGTACAACCAAAGCTCTTCAGAGGGATGTCAAAAGTTTAATAAATTGGCAACAATGATTTTATATCGTAGTAACTTAAGCAAAGAAAATAAAATATTTTGTTGTAAGATTAAATAATTGATTAATACCAAGCTCATCTTTGCCAAATAAAAAAATGTCATAATTTATAAGCTCAGTTTACTTTTTGATTTTGTATTTTGAAATTTAATTTCTCAATAATATTATAGATGTAAAGGTGTATAAATTCTTAATAACTTACCACTAACTTCTAACTACCACCAAAAATCTCCTCAACAAAGAGAGCTAAAATTAGCCGGGACACATATTCACTGAGGGTGCTCTTCTCCATCAAACTAAGCAAATACACGTTATAGGAGACACATTTTTCTTAACATTTATCTCTTAAACAGCAACTATGTACAAGGTAAATTAAAAGTTGAACAACAAGAACAATATAAAATGTTCTTCTACAGAACAAATCGCGGCAAGAGCGAAATTAAAGTCCCCAAAGTATTATTTTATCAGAACAATATGTTGAACAGGAGCAAAATTTATTTTGTTCTTTGCGGAGCATTATTTAGGAGTAAAACAAATTTTGCTCTCGTTTTTTGCTCCGGAGCAAAACTTTTTATTTTGCTCACAATCGCTGTCGGTCTCTGAGAACTATACAGAACAACGATATTACAAGAAAACCATACAACTTTTATGATGGATTTTTTGGGTTATACATAGATTCCTATTAAATCTAAATTATTTAATTTTACCCTAATGTGAGTGAGCGTGGGTACCCGGGTACCTTTTGCACTTTTACACGCCTATTTTTATATGTTTTACTCTCAATAAAAACTTTTAATTTTATGAGAACTTCTAGTTCAATCGGTAAATTAGGATTATACAAAAAAACGAGAAATGTTATAACTTGGACGAAGACGTAGAAAAAGTAAGTTTCTATACAAAATGCATGTAGGCACTAATCACGCAAATTACGATATTTTTTCTTCACTCACATGAGGGTTAAAACAAATTAAATTTTTCATTTTAAATTGGACAATTTTGAAAATAGCTATCGCGAACTCTACTCGATTGTTTTCAAGAAAACGTAGCTATAAACTGTTTTTGATTTTGTTTTTGCATTTTCGTTCGTCTCTCCAGTAACGGTTTTATACTGCTTTTGGTCGGTCATCTTATATTCGTGTTTCTGAGTTAATTTGGAAATTATTGAATTTTCGTACCAAATACCTACTCACAAAAAAATAAGCGGTGTTAATAGATTTTTTATCCTAATGACTAGTTTATTTTTATCCAATCGGATAACTATTTTAGAATGCAACACCGCATCATCGGATAGATATTTAAGTTTATCCGATAGGATAACTATTTTTGAAAATAAAATTTGTTACCTCTTTTGGTGTTAAGGAATTTTCAACCATTTGTGAATATTTTATATTACTAGGGAAACCCCCAAAATCTCAGGAAAACTCCCTTTGGATAAAATTTAATCCTTTTTTGGAGTTTTTTATAAAAAAAATTTCAAGGATTAACGATTTTAAATATGTTATTTCAGTCTTCATTTGAATTTTGTGGATATTACTTCAAAATTTCATTACATTTTTGTAAATGTAACATAAAAAGTTGTAGTGTATATTAAATTTGTGAATTGTGGAAATATTCAGGTGAGATCATCATTGTTAAGAAACTATTAAAATGGTAAACAAATAAATTAATGAAAAAAATGTGTGTATGAAAAATTAATTCTAATTTTTGTTTTTTTAATTTATTTAGAATTTGATGACACTTTCAGTGTGCTGCTTGTATTGAAACATCTTTGCCATACTAAGAGAAAAAAAATGTATGAACGACTGCCGTAAACCTACAGCCATATTCATTTTTAGTGTTTGAAAAAGTAAGTGTACTAGTAATTCATATTTATAAATTAAAACCTAAAATAAAATAAAAACATAGATTTTCAGAATGGAACAACTATAACAAATGTAATTACGCAGCCACACCTGATTCTTCGAGGTTCATCAAAAAATCTAGTTTTGTCGTACAGCATTATTAGCGATAGTAAGGAAATTCCGCTATCATTGATTTTATAACCATTAATGTCTTTACAACGTTATTCAAGGCATTTTACCAAATTGTAAACCATATATTATTTACAAAAACAAAATAAAAATAATTATAAAATTAAAATTTATGTTATTTACTTATTTCAAAAATTCCCAATTTGGGTCTTTAAAATGCTCAAGAGGATATTTCCAAAAGATAAAAGAGGTGTTACGAAGTTCATCAAATCGGTGTTAATATAATAATTATTTTAATGGATATAGCAAATTTATAAACAAATTTGGTGTAAAAGTTTTTATCCAATAGTATTTTTTGACATTTTTATAATAACATCCGATTGGATTCAAATTATAAATATCCGATCGGTGGAACACTATGTAACACCGATTCGGTGTTGTGGTGACCTTTTATTTTTTTGTGTGTAAGTACTATTGTGTGTGGGTGAAAAATCTCAAGTTTTTTTGAACTGCCGCTTGTTTCTTAAGTAATATTATTATTGAATGTTATATTTAGTTTTCCTAAAGCTTATAAATTTACTTACATACATATCGAGTGACGATGAATTGTTTGCTGACAATTTATTTAATTGGTCGTGCCAAAATAACATAGAAAATTTATCCGATTACAATTCTAGTGAAGAATATACTATACCTCTTCCATCAACGTTTACCCGAAGAAAAATTTCAAGTTCATCATCTAGTTCTGATTTGGATGATGGCGAAGAATGGTCATCGAGAGATAATCCACCAATTTTGGAGGAGTTTCTAGGGCAGCCGGGAATAAATACCGAAAACGTTCCTGACAGTGTAGTAGATGCCGTAAATTTGTTTATCGACTATAAGTTAGTTCCTTCGTCGTTCCTTGTCAAAGGAGTCAAATGGGTATTATCACCAAAACAAAGACAACTTTAAAACGTATAAAAAATCGCTTTAGTGGAAAGACATCACTGTTAAAGAAATAAAAATGTTTCTGATAGTAGTTGGAGCACTGAACCGTTGACAGAAACACCGTTTTTTGCAGTTTTTTGCAAAAGCGATGAGCAGTAACAGATTCCGTCAAATATGGAGGGCCTAGCATTTCAATAATAATGAAAATGTGCAAGACAATTCAGATAGACTTTGCTGTTCGATATCTTTCTTTCAAAATTCAAAGAAACTTACAAGCCTATTCAACAGTTATCTTTTCTTCGGAGTTTATAATGCAGGAAAAATTTAAAAATATGGGATTCTGGTGCGTGAAAAGTAACACTGGCGACATATGCAATTTAGAAATTTATTGCGGTTTTTTAATGAATGGTAAAACAACTTTCAGAAGGTAAAAAAGAATTGCAAGTTTGGCAATCAAAAAAGACTATTAATCTCATTTCCACAATTCACTCTGCAGAGATGAAGAAGAGTCAGAACATCGACAGAAAGACGACACAAAAAATTATAAAGCCAAATGCTCTGATCGATTATAAACAATACATGAAAGGCGTAGACCGGGTAGATCAGTACTGATCGTGCTATATAATTTTACGAAAAACTGTTAAATGGGCCAAAAGAATGGCAATGTACCTCATAAATTGTGTCTTATTGAATTCATTCGTAGTTTATAATTCAGTTCATTCGGCTAACAAAAAGAAACATCAAAATTGTTTAAATGAAATAGCGATGTGTTTCATCATTCGATGATGTTTCATTATGTAATAGATGAAATTTCGATAGATGAACTAGTCGAACCAGCCGAACCAGTACCATCGACATCCAGGAGCAAGGTTTGCAAATCGGATCCACCAGGAAGACTGTCTATAGACATGAGGAAACATACATTGGAACATCTAATGGTAACCGGCAAAAATAAAAACGTTTTACTTCCTTGTCGTGTGTGTTCCGCTCACAAACTACGCAGTGAAACAAGTTTTGCAATGTACCCCTCACAAAGGAAAGTATTTCGAATGGTACCACACACTTACTAAATTTCTAAATAATCTTGTAATTTTGTATGAATAATACTATTTTGATTGTGAAATAGTGTTTTTTCTATGATTGCCGAGAAAGTAGCATGTTTTTGTACATAGAAAACAGAATTACACAACTTTGCTAAGTAAATAAATGGAGACGTTTTTTTAAAGTAAAACACTGAAAGTTTCATTGAAAAATATCAAATAGATCGTAAGATATGAATATTTTACGGAAAGTCTAATTTTGACGCGAAAATTTAAAAAAACACCCGCACTAAGCTGCGATTTGGCGGGAAAATTCCCGACTCCATAGTATTAAGAACTCCTTAAATCCGCTTGGCATTTATTTCTATTCACAGAAGGATAACAGCCTAGGGCCAAATTTTTCGAAACTTATTTGGTTAATCACATAGTACTAAAATTGGGAACTCCTCAAAGACGTTTAGCATTCTTCTCCTCCATGATATCGAGGAATCAGATGCTGAAGAGAACCATGTTATGGCGGAGGTTAACGAGAGTTCCGACTCTGAAGCCGAAGATGATGAGAATTTGAGCATTGATATTTATCATGAAGAGAGAGCCAATGACGAATTAAGTCCGGATTTGGAAGATTATTATATCGGTAAAGATCGAACCAAATGCAGAAAAAATACTTCCAAACTTACAACGGTTAATGGCGCATAACATAACAAGTGAGCCATTTTTTATTGGGCCCAATCCTAAAACCCAAAATTTTGAACGATGTCGATACATTTTTTTTGACGCATATATTCAGAACTTAATTTGTAGACATACAAATAGGAAGGCGGAAAAAGAATTTAAAAAGTGGATGCGGCAAATCCGAACGAAAAACCAATAACCTGGCAATGAAGACAGGACTCTTGGCCTTTATAGAAATTCTTATTGTCGTTGGGACACAAAGATCAAATTATATAGTTGCTCGACAATTTTGAAAAAAAAAAATCTTACCCGCTTACCGAGCGACTATATGTCCATCCGACATTTCCAAAATTTAACGCGTTTTATTCGTATTGATTTCGATGCCACCAGAAATTCTAGAATAGAAACCGATAAGGCAGCACCTATTTCGGAAATTTTTGAAATGCTCATGCCAACCTGAAAAGCAATTAAGACCAAATAAAAGCATATCCATCGATGAGGCAGTTGTTTCCCTTCAGAGGGCGAATGAAATTCAAGCAATATATACCTTAGAAACCAGCAAAGTATGGTATAAAAGTTTAGTCGGCCTGCGATTCCGAAACGACGTACCCATTGAACGGACAGATTTATATCGGTAAAATTGGAAACATCAGAGAGAAAAATCAAGGTGAACGTAACTTCCGACAAGTTTGATGTATTTTTCTATTTTTCTATAGTTATTTACTTTTTTTTATTCTATAATTTGAATACTATTACTACTCAAAATAAAAAAATATAGATAACAAAATTTTTTATTGCCTCTTCAGAATTCAAACATACTCACTATTTAATTGGAAAATAAAGGCAAGCTTTAAGTATAGGATAGTATTTAGCTTGAAAATAAAAATGCCTACTTGGTTGCTCAACCGGGATCATCCTAACCTGTGCTTTGATGTGTTGCACATGTTAAGCAAGGTGGCTTAAATATTGGATGATCAATTAGGAGAAGCGAAAAAGGTGTGTACAGTGTTCGGGGCGCATAAAGACGAGTAGTGTTATTGTGATATACAAGGTTAAGGAAAATTGCGGAGGCAAGAAAACAGTGAAACGGTGATTAGTGAAGTGTTGCAAAAGACAGATATCGCAACGGCGAACGCTCGTGGCTAAATAATAGGCGATTAGTTTTCAACAAAAAACGAGCCGAGTGAAGGCCATCTTCTGAGTTAAAAGATGTGGAAGATGCTGCTCTTACCTATGGTCGGACCGACATACAAAAAACAACATACACAAAGAGACTTCTTTATGGTGATGCAAAAAAATTGCTACGAACATACTTCAAAATGGGATGAATTAAAAGTATTTTTGATTAGAGAGTTCAAGACGGCGCAAATTTCTGCGGCGGTTTACAAACAAATGGCGGAAAGAAAGAAGAACTAAAGCGAAAGTTTTTTGAGCTATCTCATTAACTCGGTGCAGCCTGTTAACTCCAGAAATCGGCGGACGAGCCCGGCAAAGTGCTTGTTTGTGGAGACATGGGGCATATTGCAAATATGTGCCCAGAGACGAGTAAAGGTCCGGAATGCTACAAATATAACGAGTTCGGACATATTGCACCAAAATGTCCAAAGTCTGAAAGGAGCCAGAAAAGGTTATGCGCAATGGACAGTAGCGTTTGCACATCGATCAAGAGGATCCGTATCGCTGGTGTTGAGGTTCATGCTATGATTGACAGTAGCAGCGATTTAAATTTTATTGCGAATAGCATGGTGGCTGCAGTGGGATTACCAACGATTAATCCAACGGTCACGACAAGGAATTGGTTCAGGTGACCTAAAGATAGTGAGGAAAGTGGAAGTAAACGTCATCATTGACAACGAATCTTTCCAAAACGAGTTCCACAAAGTAAATTATGGTTTGTTGTCCGTTAAGGTACTATTGGGGCAAGAGCTATTAAAAAACGATCACAACAATTACTCCAAATAGCATCACAATTAAGAAGTTCATCCGATGTAATCGATAAAATGCCTGTCGATTTATCACATGTGAATGAGAAGCGTTTGACCTCTGACGTGACCACTATATGGTTAGTAATTATA
The DNA here is from genome assembly GCA_947310385.1 of Nephrotoma appendiculata. NCBI lineage: Eukaryota > Metazoa > Arthropoda > Insecta > Diptera > Tipulidae > Nephrotoma > Nephrotoma appendiculata. The sequence continues at coordinate 112,836,565 of OX371224.1, forward strand.
GTACCAACAGAGATGTGATAAACAACACAGTAAAGATAAATATCGTGTGGGAACGATCGGGCAAGCTCGCGCGAGCCCGATCGTCCTAGCTAATAAAAAGGACGGCTAAAAAAGATTATGCATCAATTATCGAAGGTATAGATTACGGTAGTGATCCGTGATTAAAACCCGCTACCCCTGATCGTCGACCAAATTGACCGACTTCAGGGGGTGAAATATTTTAGCACGTTGGATTTACGCAATGGGTTTTTTTCTCGTACCAGTAGCAGAAGAGTCGGTGAAGTACACACCATTTGTTATCCCTTTCGGAGTACGGGATTTTAAGAGCACCTTTTTTCTTATGCAATTCGTCGGCTGTTTTTCAAAGGTTCGTTAACAACGTATTCGAAGAGTTGGTAAAAGATGAAATGGACAGAAAAATGGACTTCATATCAAATGGTCAAAGTGTAAGCTGTTAGTAAAGAAATTGAATACCTTGGGTATAAAATGGAGAGCGGCAAAGTCCAGCCATCTGAAGACGAACAGAAAGCCATTTTCAAGTATCCTGAGCCATCCAATATCCGTCATTTGCAGCAGTTTCTTGGTTTGACGAGTTATTTTCGAAGGTTTGCCAGGGTATACGTTAGTCCCCAAACATTGGTCTGATTAGCTACGAAAGGACACAGCCTTCAAAATTGGTCCTAGTCAGAGAGCAGCTATGGAAGACCTAAAAATCGCTCTGACTTCAAATCCAGTTTTACGTACTTTTTCACTCAGTTCGAAAACAGAATTGCATTCGGATGCATCTAAGAGTGGATTGGGTGCGATAGTGTTGCAGGATGGGCAGTTCCATTCCGTGTTTTATTACAGATACAAGACAACACCATATGAGGAGTGATACTCAAGCTACGAACTAGAAGTTATGGCGGTCGTCAAGGCACTGTTGAAGTTCAAAGTATACCCCTATAGGTATAAAATTCAAAATTGCTACGGATTGTGCAACATTCAAGGGAACCATGGAGAAAAAATGAAATTTGTGCACGAATTGCAAGATGGGCACTCAACCTAACGAAATTCGATTATGAGATAGAACATCGAATGCGTCATGTCGATGCCTTGCCGAGAAATCCTGTGCTGATGGTAATACGAGAGGATGTGCTGAATCAAGCGGCACAAAGCAGTGATATAAAAATCGAGGGAATTATGAAGCTATTTGAAATAGGTCCGTATAAAATTTTTATGACAAGTAATGGAATTCTTTATAAATTGTGCAAAGGAATGGAGAGTATCGTCCTACCACGGATCATGCAAATTGAAATCGTAAAGAAATACCACAACCAAGGACATTTCAGGAAAAAGAAGACGGAGGTGCTAGTAGAAAGGGAATTCTTTATGAAGAACCTGGCAAAACGAAATCATACCAGTACATTTTTTGCGTAGTCGACAGTTTTATAAAATTCGTTTGTCTGTAGCTAATAAAAGGAACAACGGCAAAGAAAACAGAAAAAGGTGTTTGACAATTCAAGACGCATTGTTTCAGATCAGGCACCAACGTTTATACCCTCAGAGTTCCAAGGTTACTGTCGGAATGAAAATATTATTCACCATGCTATTACGACGGCAATGCCATCCGGAAATGGACAAATGGAACGAATTAATCGAGTAATAATTCCTGTGTTAGCGAAGCTAACAACAGGAAAACCTAAAGATTAGTGGAAATACGACCAATCGCCCTTCGAACTGTTTTATGAAAGCCGAGACAAACTTAGGGATAACGCCCGAAGATCGATCGAAAAAGTTCAAAAAGAGTACAAACGAGGCGGCTTCGATTGAAAACGGAGAGTCGCGCAGAAGTATAAGATGGCGAGATGGTTGTTATCAAAAAAACCCAGTTTGGAGCAGGGCAGAAGATTTTACCAATGTACATGGGACGGTCCATGGGAGGTAATTGCGGTCAAGATGAATGATCGTAACGACATGAAGAAGACGAACACCAGTGTCGAGGGCCCCAATCGTCCTGCAACGAGTGCTGAGTATATGGAGCGATTTTTCGTGGTGATGTCAAGTGAGGAAATCTCGGATGAAGATGAAGCGTCAGATCTGGAATTCAAATTTCCGATACATTAGGCTCAGAGGATGGCCGAGTAGGATAGTATTTAACTTCAAAATAAAAATTCCTACTTATATAACAATTAAATTGGGGATCCATTTAATAAAATTTACAAGAAGTTTTATACAAAGTATAAGGAGCAATGAATTATATACGCAGATACATACTGTGCAGCTGGTCCAAAATGTGTAAATTGGCGTTATTTTACTTTACGTATACATCGAGAAAATCAGGTAAGGAGTATAAATTTTAAAAATTTTTAAATGCAGGATTGTTTATCAACAGTTTTTAGGAGGGGGAAGCTAAATTTTCCGGGAAATTTTCTGAATTTCCGGAAAATTTTTCACTTTTTTAGTTTTTCGACTAAAGTAAGATGTTAATTTTTAGATAATTTTGGCGTTAGGATTGTGTATCTAAAATTTGTAGAAAGTAGAAGTCAAATTTTACAAGAAAATGCATTTACTTTATTAATATTAATTGCTTCGTCAACCTTAGCAGACACAGATCAAAGAGTTTTATCGCTTCTTCTGATAGTGCAACTAATGTTTAAAAAAATCAACTTTTGTAAATATAAAATGTTTCTAATGTAATTTTATTTCGTTGTATACCTTAGAGGATGAGAGGGTGCCGCCCCAAACCCACTCTCTCTCTCTCTGGCACTATACATCCCATCAAGGGATTTGGTCGCTTCACATGAGGTTTCATAATCATATAGTTTCATTTCGGATAATGAGTGATTAATTCATTGATCCTAAACCAGCCGTGAATTTTTTCCTTGTCACCACCGGGAATCGAACCCAGGACCTCCGGTCGCTGGAGCAAGCATGCTGACCACTTTGCCACCGGGGCGGCAAACCCACGCTTTTCCGAAATTACACAATTTTTCAAGTTTTAAATACTATTTATAATTTTAAACTGGTTTAAAAAAAAAGTTGAAAAAATTTCAAAATTATCCCGGAAAAATTGCAAAATTTTCCCGGAAAAATCACTTGTACTGTTAAGATACAATTGTAATATCAAAATTTTTATAAAAATTATACATTTGTACGTATTTTAAAGAAAATAACACGCAAGTTTTTGTTTTTTAAAGTGAAAATTTTCCCGGAAAATTGGGTAATTTTCTGGAAAAATTTAGCTTTCCCCTCCTAAAAACTGGTGAAAAACAATCGTGCATTTAAAAATTTTCAAAATTTATACTCCTTACCTGATTTTCCCGATATATACGTTAAATATCAAAATTTTCCCGAAAAATGAGAAAATTTTTCCTAAATTTTTGGCTTGCACCTCCTAAAATGCCATATATACAGAATCATATACAATAAAAAATCTTCTAAAATATTCTTCTTACACGATTTCGGCGATGTATACATCATCTTCACTTTAGCCGAATCGAGCAAATTACATCTATTACAAATTACTTCCAAGTAAATTAATCGTAAAATAAGTGCGAGAGGCAAATAATTGTTCGGTAAACTTTTTCATATTCGTTAATTCAAGTAGAAATATGATTACTGCGCAATTTGCTTCAAAGGTAGTAAGAAAATATTAAAAGCCTGGTCAATTACTATTGGGATGTCACACATGGGGATTTTTGAATTTTTTCCAACCTATTTTACCGAATAACTCTAAGAATATTAAAAAAAACTCAAAGGCAGCGTGGGTGAATTATCAAGAAGTTTAAAGCCAAACACTATGTATTCGTTCCGTAAAATGTCGGATTGCATGAAAAATGGAGGAAAGTTTTTTCCGGTTTTCATACAAAATGACATTTAAAAAAAACGATGCCACTAATCAAATTCATTGTTGTTGTTTTGAAACTTATTATAATTATTTTTCTATGTCACAAAGCATATCCAAAAATCGCATACCATTTCCGCATATTCGGTAAAATAAAGTTCATATACCTGGATAAATGTTAAAAAACAATAAAATCAAAACAAAATGCTTACCGATTAGTGTAATACCAAAGAGTTCGTACCCCATATGAATCGGGTTTTGCTTACGGTAAATCGTCTAGACGTGAAAAAAATTTCACAAAAAAATAGCACAAATAATAACACACACACACACACACACACACACACACAATAATTAAACATTTATTACAATAATTTTGAACTACTTCATAACTTATAATTAGTTTATATTTTATCTAATTAAATAAAATTGCACTACACAAAACACTACACAAAACACTACACAAAACACTACACAAACACTACACAGCACGTCCACTACATTTAAACTCGACAATATTTTCACACTTGACCACACCACACGCGTTGAGATTCACATTGAAAACTGAAACTGATTATTTTTTGATTGTTTGTTGTCAAGGTTAACAGGGATATGCCCATTTTATAAATTTAAATTTTATAGTGGTGCGACCATAACTATTTTGATTAGGTATAAAAAAACTTTATTAAATAGATTTATTGAATTTAAATTTTTACAATTAAATCTTCATATTTCACTATCAAATGATCAAGTTTGTAAAAGCGACTCGACCGAGGTCTATTGGAATTGGAACTACATAGTTACAGGTTGTTAGAGTGCACAATTTTTTTTTTTACCGTCGTGGTACCTCAGTTGGTCAGAGTTTTGTGTGGTGTTTTCACGTAACAATTTTTGCGATATTAAAAAATGTACTAAAAAAGTAAACCGCGTTGCGGTATTAAAATGTAAATACGGTCAAATGTACGGTAGCGAGTGAGCGTTTAATTTAGAGAATTATTAATTAATTAAGAAAATTTGAAAAGAAGAGCGTCAAAAAATCACAGTGAAACTAGTATTCCATACTAGAGCCCTGCATCGGATAGTATTATCCGCGGATATCCGCATTTATCCGCTATCCGCGGATAAAAGCGGATATATCCGCAATAAAATTGTGCGGATGCGGATCGGATGCGGATCAGTAACCTTTATCCGCAGTATGCGGAATTTTATATTTCATCCACATATCCACTAAAGCTTTATTTTCTATCTATGTAGTTTATGTGTTATGAAATGTTTATGTATAGTATGTACAGGGTTATCCAATTCGAGGTTAATAAAGTAGAAATCTGTATACCGACATCTGTCAAAGATAAACGTCAAGTACGCTGTCATTTATTTAGTTGACATTCTGCCATTTAAGAATATGGAGCATTTAACAATCGACCAACGCGTTAAAATTAAACGTGGAAAAACAGGCCGTCGATGCTGATTTTTCGAACAATTCGCTTGGTGGACACGTTAATAAGCAAAACTGTAGAATTTGGGGCTCAGAAAATCCACAATTGATTGTAGAGAAGCCATTACACCCGGAAAAAGTCACTGTTTGGTGCGCATTGTGGTCTGGTGGTGTGATTGGGCCGTATTTTTTTGAGAACAACCATGGACGAACCGTTACCGTCAATTTTGAGCGCTATGGCCGCATGTTAACCGATTATTTTTTTACGAAATTCGAAGATTATGATCTTGACGATATGTGGTTCCAGCAGGATGGAGCAACCAGTCACGTAACACGAGCAAATCGAGATCTTTTGCAAGAGAAATTTCCTGGACGTTTGATTTCGCGATTGGCTGATGTCAATTGGCCTCCAAGATCCTGTGATTTAATGCCTTTGGATTTCTTTTTGTGGGGCTACGCGAAAGATCGTGTTTACGCAAACAATCCTCAAACTCTTCACGAATTGAAAACTAATATTCGTAAGGTAATGGCCGAGATACCGCCCGAAATGTGCCGAAAAGTCATTGGAAATTACCTCAAAAGAATCAAGGCCTGTAAGAAGTCCCGTGGAGGACATTTGAATGATATCTTGTTTAACTAAAAATGGCAAGGATCAATCTGTAAAATGAAATAAAAATTACAATACATTCCGAATATTTTGTGTGTTTTTTTTAAGTTTACTTTATCAAGCTTGAATTGGATAACCCTTTATATTAATTTTAAATCGATTAGTGTAAATGATATATTAGGTGAGCATAATGAGTTACATCGAATCGAGGAACTAGATAACGCTGACCTTGAAACACTAATTTTATTTTTAACCCCGTTTAAAGATACCACAGATCAAGTTGAAGGCAGTAATCATCCCACTTTGTACTGAGTTGTACTATTAAAAGTTAAGATACTTGCACATTTAAACGGACTTACTATTAATCACGAATAGATTCGTGATGCTAAGACCCGTGCACTTGAATACATGGCTACGCTAAAATTGGAAGTGGAGCATTATACTGCAGTTTTCTTGCATCCGCTCCTTAAACATCTTAATATGATCGACGATATAGATAAATATGCTACATATAGTTGGATAAGTGATAAGCTATATAGCCTCTTACATAGACGAAAACGAAAAAGCTATCTCTACTGCTGCTAGTGATAACGTATCTCTAATACCTGTCCGTCAATGAGCTCCTCAATCTTATCTGATTTTATAATTTATTATGAAGAACCTGTGCTGCTCAATGAATTAGAAATATATAAGCAACAGAAGGTTGATAACGACGAGGGTTCAAACCTATTAAATTGGTGGCAGGACCACAAGACAAATTTTCTGAAATTGTTTTTGACAGCACAAAGCATTCATACGATTCCAGCGAGCAGCGCACCATCGGAACGCCTTTTTTCTATATCGGGGAATATTATTTGCGATAAGAGAAGCTCTATTGATCCCGATCTTGTAGATGATATTTTAGTAGCTAAAGGCAATTGGAATTTGCAATAGTTTTATATCATATAAAATACCGCAACATATACATAATATTGAATTTTAACTCTTTATATAATTTTATTGTGTTATGTATGACATATAAATTGAATTTTTCTAAACAATTTGAAATAAATGATTAAAATTACTTTGTTTCCTCTTTTTCTCGACCGAAAATTTTGGAGGTAATTTTTCTCAGTTCATACACTTGTTTAGATTTTGCGGATGCGGATGAGCGCGGATGCGGATTTGATAATTTTTAACGAGTGCGGATGCGGATTAAAAAATTGTTTTTTTCAGCGGATGCGGATCGGATGCGGATACGAAAAAACGTATCCGCGCAGGGCTCTATTCCATACAGTATTGATTAAAGGTAACATTTCCACTATATGTAACTAGTAGAAGCGGACAATTGAAATTGGCCGACAAGCGCTCGATAACATAGGGAAAATGCAACAGACGGACGGACAGAGGTGTAATACCTCTGAAACAACTAAGGTGCTAATACAACAAATTAGCCCAATAGACAAAAAATGAATAGAAAGCAAATCTCTTAATCTTAAGCAAATCAAAAAACAAAATTACAGAAACTAGTTTTGCAATAACACTCGTTTTATTATAGATAAAAGTATGCCTAGAATAATAATTGAAAATTTTAAAAAAAAAGTAGACAGCCGCGTCTGTGTGACCTATATTTTTAGAAAAAGTTGAATATCTCAAAAACGACTTGACCTAGAGTTCCCAAATTTTAAATGTGACCTTTTTAGAGTGTATAAATCTGTGTATAAATGTTGAGCTCTCTGGTGTGTATAGTTTTTGCTGTGATAGTGCCAACAGACAGACGGCCTAAGTCTTTGTATAAGCTTGCTCGCAAGAGCGAGTGCTAAAACTCTTTTAACTATTTTACATTTTCAATTAAAGTTTCTTCGATTTAAATGAATAACGACAATTTAATAATCAAACTTGTAATTTTGATGTACAAACATGTAATATTTTGACATTTCAATACCGCAACTTCTAGACCATGTAATTGAAATCCAGATAAAAATGATGAAAAATTATTCTCCAGAATCACTTTACTCGACGTTTTGGAGGTCCCTGATACCAAAAATGCTAGAAAATAGTATACGTCCATCTGGATGTCTTGATGGATGGATGCCTATAATGATGATGATAACTTAAGAACGGCTTACGTGATTCGAATTTTTTTCGCCAATCTTGACGAAGTCAAAAAAAAATTGTTTTTAAAAAATCTCTGTGTGCGCGTATGTGGTTCCGTGCAGACTGAATGTCTGTTGCTTTCCTACTGTCCAGATGAATTGACTGATCGGGACGCAAAATCATAATAAAGCTTTTCTCATAAATTAGGAGGGATTTTTGGTCGAAATCGGTCCACCGGTATGCTTAAATTAAATACAAAATCGCATTCAACGTTTATGAGATGTTCAGAAGCTATTATTTGGCACTCCCCCATATACAAATTTAATCTCCCGAATATTAAATAATGTTTCAATAATGGTGAGTGTAGTATTTTACAAAACAAACTCGGCTGAATATTCATAAAAAAATTTAAATTTAAATATTTCGGCTGAGATAGGAAAGGCACGTACTGCATTATCCAACATTTTAGTTTCGATTTACTGTCAGTTTATCGTGAACAATTTATCGTGAGCAATTTATCGTAGAACAATTTATCGTAGAACAATTTATCGTGAAAACAATTTATCGTGGAATCAATTTATCGTGGAACAATTTATCGTAGAACAGTTTATCGTTGGCAATTTATCGTAGAAGAGTTAATCGTGGACAATTTATCGTAGAACAGTTTATCGTAGACACAATTTTTCGTAGAACAGGGGGCCTACTATGGAAATCAATCGTCGACGTTTTTCTTCGTTGTTTATAATCCGCAATAGTAATTACTATTGCTGAATATAAACAACGAACAAAAAACGTCAACGATCGACTTCCATAGTAGGCCCCCAGGTTTTCGCGTGGCGTTTATCAAAATTAGTGGGATTCTTAAATGATTTTGTAATATGGCCATATGGGACGGAACTCAGTAGTTTCTTAACCGATTATGATGGAATTGGGTATGCTGGACGGAAATGGGATTATTGAATAATTTTTGGAAGAAGTTCTGGAATATGGCCATGTGGGACGGAACTCAGTAGTTTCTTAAACGATTATGATGAGATTGGGTATGTTGGATGGAAATGGGATTATTGAATGATTTTTGGAAGAAGTTCTGGAATATCGCCATGTGGGACAGAACTCGGTAGTTTATTAACCGATTATGATGGGATTGGGTATGTTGGATGGAAATGGGATTATTGAATGATTTTTGGAAGAAGTTCTGGAATATGGCCATGTGGGACGGAACTCGGTAGTTTCTTAATCGATTATGATGGAATTGGGTATGTTGGATGAAAATGAGATTATTGAATAATTTTTGGAAAAAGTTCTGGAATATGGCCATGTGGGACGGAACTCGATAGTTTCCATACCCACCCCCATCATAATCGGTTAAGAAACTACTGAGTTCCGTCCCACATGGCCATATTCCAGAACTTCTTCCAAAAATCATTAATGAATCCCACTAATCTTGATATTCCACGAATAAAACTGTTATACGATAAATTATCCGCGATAAACTGTTCTACGATAAATTGTCCCACGATAAATTGTGTTCACGGTAAATTGTGTCCACGATAAACTGTTCTACGATTAAATGTTCACGTTAAATTGAAACACGATAAATTGTTTACGATAAAGAGACCGTCACCCTTTAGTTTCAGCTAGAACTTATCGAAATACTACTAATCTTATTTCTGAAAAACTAAATTCCGTATCCTTAAAAATTTCGGATTTAAAGATATCAATTTTAAATGTGAAGGATTGACCAAAAGTGAAATGTGAAGGACTGCCAAAAAGGTCTTATAGTGGTTAATGAAAATCCTGTTTTTTTAATTTATTTTCAGAAACTTAATTAAATTTTTAACATGTGAGGATCAAATGTAGTTTGTAGAAAGAAGAATTTTGGGTTCCGGCCTAACTAATTCGGTTCTATATTTATTCTCTCTCTCTCTCTCTCTCTCTCTCTCTCTCTCTCTCTCTCTCTCTCTCTCTCTCTCTCTCTCTCTCTCTCTCTCTCTCTCTCTCTCTCTCTCTCTCTCTCTCCCCCTCTCTGGCACTATATCTTATCAAGGGATTTGGCCGCCTCAAATTAGGTTTCATAATCATATTTTCATTTCGGATAATGAGTGATTAATTCATTAATTTTCAGCCGAAATTTTTTTTTCTATCCCATGTCTCTATCCCATTTTTTGAGAAAAATGGAACAACAGAACAACCGTCTAAAATAAATGTGCGGTACTCATGATCCCATCCCTAGAGTTTTACGATGCTGAGCGGAACTAGACGGTATCTAAATTGACGACCAATTTTTATTTTTAAATGAAATATAAATTTTATCATAAATTAGGGATGAAGGCCTCGAATATATAGGCCATTCAAATAGAACTTAGGAATTTCTTAAAGGATTTTGGGCAAATTTATGTACTATAATGTAATTGTGGTAGTTATATTTTGGGTGGAGTTCTGAAATTTGATCTTGTTGAGTGGAACTCGACTATTTTTTACCGACTATGGTTTAATTCCAAGATATATGGCTATGCATTATGAAGCTAAGCCACATTTTTAGAAAAGGAGAAGAATTTCTGGAATGTAGACACACAGGCTAAATTTAAATAGTACCAAACTGACTATAGCAAAACAGGTATTTATAATAGGATTAGTCGTAAATCTTGAATTTTGGATGAGGTTCTGTAATATGGCCGTCTTATGCGAATAGGATTTTTATACGTGGGACGATGCAGTTAGATTTCATCTTTCTGAATGAAATTCTGTCACTTTTGTAATAAATAACCAAAGTAAATTCGATTATCGCAGTGCGATCATAACACTGGAATTTAAAAATTAGTGATAAACAATGATATGAGTTTGACTTTTCTTAAACTAAAATCTTGAATTCAACACAAGGTAAACGATTTTTAGAATTTGACCACGATGATTGTTTATGAGAAATTGTTTATTTTTTCGGCTTTTCGGACAAAATATTATTTTTAATGGACACCCATACAATATTTACGACATTTTTAATCGAAGAAAACAAAGAGGCCATTTACTCACAATATTTGTACCACAAAAGTAGAAAAAATGCACTCTCCCCATTTTTAACCCCAGAGCACTTGTGTACACAAAGATACACAAACCCTTACAAAAATGAGAACACTCTTACACTCAGAGAAATAAGGTGTTGAAATAACAATTTTCATATGCAAAATCAATAAATAACATAGGTTGTTTTAGACCAATAAACGAAGTTATTGCCGTAATAATTTTATAGTTATTGATTTTACTACCTTTAAATCGACACAGTAATTGTTATATCAATAAGTATTTAGTTCCGTTCAATAACTTGACGTTTTAAATTGGACGTTCTTTAGTTATTATTCCAAAAAATTAAATGATTAATTTGTACAAAGAGCGTAATAATCATAATAAAGGATATTCTGGATAATATGGGAGGTGATGGTACCTACCCTGATAGGGTGAGGTTAAGGTGAGGTTACCAAGACGTTGGAACGCATTTTGATAATATATAATATATATGTTCAAGACCATCTTGAATGGGGGCATTAACCCATAGAGGGTGCGAGGCCCGTGTAGAGGCTATAATCTTCCTAAAAAAGAAATCTCTACAGAGTCGTGTTCAGCGCTGCCGAAAAGGGCACTATAGTACCTTTCGGGCACTTCTATAAACAGTAGGGCACTTTATACCGTAAGGCCACTAAGAGGCACCGAAAAATATATTAAAAACATTTTTTGATTTTCTATGAATACAAAAATAATAAATTGCTTTATTCCGTTTAATACCGTGCTGAGTGCGGACTTGCTGAGCTGAATCTTTCAATCGGTTTGTTTCATGTGAATTTATATTTTAGGGTTTCTAGGATTTCCATGGTGTCGTTTTTGAGTTGTCAAATAAAATCATAAAACAAATTTTAAAGAATATGGAATTTCGACGTGGTTTTAGTATCCGGTAGTAGAAAATTAACACAAATAAATGGCCAAACAAACGCTTTTGTAGTAAGTATATTTTATAAATAAAGCAAAAGCAATGATTAGATTTTTTTTTACTAAGTCAATTAATGTTACATTACAGTTTTCCAAAAATTAGTAAGATCGATGTTTGTTTTTTATCTGGATCCTCAACAGACTCGATTTGTTCTGCAACTGAAAATACTTTAGTTCTAAATATTACAGATAATATTTTAAAATCGCATGAGCTTGTTCAACAAAACGAAACTGCTTCTTCACATGCAAGTAAAGTATTCGATGTCGATGAGTGCATGGAAATAGATGACGTATCAGGTCCACCTATAAAAAAGAAAGACGGAGGAAATGCAGCTCATTTTTGCAACAAGTCGTTTTTCATACTTATAAACTTTTCTAGGTCGTATAAACTGTAGTTCTACAGCAGACCGAAAGTTTTATGCAAACTTGCTTACAACATTTCCATGGCTAACTGAAAAGAGAGCCCGGGCATATTGTAAATTTTGTGGTCAATCATTACCTAACAACTACTCTTTACTGAAACGGCACACCGATTGCAAATCCCATTTAAGTGTAATGATGTCTTTGAGAAATCAAACGCTTATTAATGAACCAGATGACGAACGAAATGGTAGAACAAAGCGAAAAATTGCGGATTTTAAAATATTGATGTTCTTAATACAAAATAACCTGCCGTTTACGTTAATTGATCCACTGGTGGATTTAATCAAATCTATTGATCCCGATTCCAAAATTTATTAGAAATTGAAGATTGGCCCGGATTAAAGGAACAGATAATAATCACGAGGTTATTTGTATAAGAAGGTATTCAAAATTTAACATATATTTTACGAAATCAACCTTTTTCGCTTATAATTGATGAAACAACGGACGTGAGCTCCAAAAAATGTTTGGCATTAATCGTGCGATATTTTGATAAAGAAAAGAACTTAACCAAAGACAAATTTCTTGCGATGCTCAAACTTGAGAATTCAGATGGCTCGAAACGGCAAAATGATTTCAAATCATTTCAAGAATGTTTTAATGTACCAAAAAATAATGTATCCACAAAATAATTAAAACTTCCATAACTCGATGGCTGGCCTTAGAAGGAGTAATTTCGCGTCTTATAGAGCAGTGGCAACCTTTAAAACATTACTCTTTTACTTGAAAAATTCGAAAATAAAAGCTTATATAAGGACTTAGCTTGTGACATTTCGAATCAATTCTCCGATGATAATATAATTTATTTTTATTTTTTATCATATATATTAAAATTAACCAATAATTTAAATAAGGAATTTCAGAGTGAAAGACCAAAAATATACAAACTGCTTCCGTCTGTAAAAAGTTTTCTATTGCTAGTTCTACATAATTTTGTTTTAAAAGAATATATTGACGAAAATAGTTTAAATTTTATTAATTTTCAAAATAACGCTTCTATTTTTATTAATTTTATTTCGATTTATTTAGGACCTAAAGCTGAATTGTATATCAAAAAATGTGACTTACCTATAGACAGTACCTTACAATAAAAGAAAATTGTAAACTTTACTGCGAAAAACTCTGCCAACAAATTATTATTCGATTTGACTTTAATGACGAAACCCTCACTCAAATTCAAGTAATAGATTCTGAACATCTAGGAGAAACCCTCACGCCTTTAATAAATTTATTTCCGCAATTGGGTGAAGAAAACTTTGAGGTAATTGAAGAAGAATTTAGAACAGTAATACATCAAAAGTATGTTCCAGTTTCTTCAAACTTAGAGGAGTTTCGGACCAAAATTTTTCATTTGAAAAACGGTTTAGGTTAACTGAGATTTCCGAATTTAAAACAATTTGTTGGCGGTCTTCTAAGTTTACCTCATAGCAGTGCTGCTGCAGAAAGATGTTTCTCTGACTTAAACAATATTAAAACCAAAAATCGAAATTGTTTAATACCAGATACTATAAATGCTTTAATGATGAGCAAGCAGCTTCTAGGTAATAGTTCATTATTTGATTGGATTCCTTCCGAAAATTTAGTTAATAAATATAAACTCGCTTATTGAATTATTTTCCTTACAATATTATTAAATTGAAAATAATAAAAATAATTAATAATTCAAATATTAAAATTATACAAAATCTATTGTAATTTTGTATAATTTTAATATTTGAATTATTGATTATATTATTAGATTAGGTATTTCTGTTAAGTATTTTAGATTAGGTATTTCTGTTAAGTATTTTGTTTTTATTTTATTTTATATAAATAAATAGTTTATATTTTTGACTTACTAATAAATAAATCTGTGATTGAATATATGTACCTATATGTAAGTACCTGAAGTATTATATAATTAGCTGAATTACCAAAATAAATAAAAAAATCGTAAAAATTTGACTTGTATTAAGACCGGGCTTGGTTTGCATAGAAAGAAACGACCTATGCCTTTTTACCCGTTTTCCATACATATCAAATTCAATCATTTTCGATCAACATGTGACAAGGAGACAACACGTCTTTGTTTGTTTAGAGCTCGGGTACAAATATGTAGGGTATTATTTCTTCCCCTTAAACTAAGAATAAAATTTGTTTAATTGGGGCACCGAAAGGCACTCAACAAGAACTTCAGTGGCACCAAAAATTAATGCAGCGCGGCTCGTGTTGCTGATAATGCAGCGAGACTCGTATTGCTGATATTGCTGATATTGCGGAACTAACTTGGTGGATGGAGTTTACCACCAAGTTAGAGCTGCAATATCAGCAACACGACTCTCTAGAATTCAATGTTTCCATTAGTACGAAACCAAGCAATGGAAGCTTAATTTCGCACCAATGGAAATACTGACTTCTTTACATTAAAAATTCGGTCGTCTCATCAGACTGCAGTGACCAAACTACAAAAATATTAGTTAAATTAAATAATAGTTTCATTCAAATTAGCCAACTTATAGAACCTCTCCTCCCCCTCTCGATTACAATCCCCCTTTCATTTTAAAAATTGAGTTCCATCCATTCGGAACAGAAAACGACCTATTTGATATATGAAGCCCTATTCTTGAAATCGGTGGAAATTTCCGTAATGGGAATACAATTTGCTATGAAATTCTTTGTATAACTAAAAAATTTCGCCGGCTACTTTAATCATTTTTTAAATTTCTTTTTTTAAATTAATTAATTTGTAGAGACATTTATTTTTTCCCCTACTAAGTTAAAAATTCCGACTGGGTATCGAATTACGGAATTGTTCGCTTAAGCCCAGTACTCCATACGATTTTACCAAAGTGAAAATAGAAATAAAAAATTCCACTTCCGTTTTCATTTTGTAGTACTCAGTTCACCAGCGAAAAATCAAAGTGTGTTCAATACATCAATGATGGTGCTAAGCTCTGCAAATTATTTTCATGTGAAAATAATGCCTCGGCACATTATTTTCACGCGAAATTTTGACATTTGTTTGTGTTTGGCAATAACCAAATTTTTTAATACCACAAATCTATAAATTCTGATTAAAGTCAATTTAATTTAATTTATTTACGTAAAATAAACAAATTCATTTATGAATGTCTACAAATGTATACGTTAAAATTAAAAATTCTCCAAATAAAATTTCATTTCTATATTTCGCGCGAAAATAAATAGATTTTTGGAGACCGCGATAAAATTTCATTTCATTTTGAACTGAGTACTAAGCTTTAGTAGGGAAATAAATAATAGAAAACTTGCACACAAATTTGAAAAAATTATTAAAGTAGCCGGCGAAAATTTTTAGTAATACTGGAAATTTCATAGCAAATTGTATTCCAATTACGGAAATTTCCACCGATTTCAAGAATAAGCCCCTGGAATTTCGAAATCAGGGATTTTGATATCTGGGTTTTTATTTTGCAGAATTGTTTTTATTTCCGGGATTTTGAAACATGAGAATTCAAGCCGCTTCTGTTTCAGACACATTACAGAAACGAAACAGACACTGCAATTTAACATTTTCGGAAAGGTTTTAAACTGTTTCAAAATTTGTATAAAAAGTATTTTTCACGGTTACAAAAAAACAAAGAACTCCAATCAATTAGATTAGTTTTAAGAAGAAATATTAAAGACGTCAGTGAATTTAATTTGTTTTAAGATTTTTTTCGGCTTTTTCGGACAAAATATCATTTTAATGGACACCCATACAATGTTTTACGACAATTTTTGTCGCATAAAAACAAAGAGGCCATTTATTAACAATATTTCTACCACAAAAGTAGAAAAAATGCATTCCTCTCCCCCACGTTTAACCCTAGGGCACTTGTGTACACAAAGATACACAAACCCTTACAAAAATGAGAACTCCCTTAGGTAGCTTCTTGGCAGCTTGGTTTCGTACTGATAAAAAGTTGGTCTACTCATCAGGTTGCAACGACCAAACTGCAAAAATCAAAATCTTGCTTTGTACCGATAATACAAAACAAGAACATATTGATTTAGCGAATTATATATCACTAAATCAGAAATCACAGGAAATTCTCACTATGTATGTGTATAACAGCCAACACATATATTTTAAGAAGAAATATTAAAGACGTCCGTGAATTTAATTGTCCGAAAAAGCCGAATCTTAAAACAAATTAAATTCACGGACGTCTTTAATATTTCTTCTTAAATTATATGTGTTGGCTGTTATACACATACATAGTGAGAATTTCCTGTGGTTTCTGATTTAGTGATATATAATTCGCTAAATCAATATGTTCTTGTTTTGTATTATCGGTACAAAGCAAGATTTTGATTTTTGCAGTTTGGTCGTTGCAACCTGATGAGTAGACCAACTTTTTATCAGTACGAAACCAAGCTGCCAAGAAGCTACCTAAGGGAGTTCTCATTTTTGTAAGGGTTTGTGTATCTTTGTGTACACAAGTGCCCTAGGGTTAAACGTGGGGGAGGGGAATGCATTTTTTCTACTTTTGTGGTAAAAATATTGTTAATAAATGGCCTCTTTGTTTTTATGCGACAAAAATTGTCGTAAAACATTGTATGGGTGTCCATTAAAATGATATTTTGTCCGAAAAAGCCGAAAAAAATCTTAAAATAGATTAGTTTTAGTTTCAATGAAACAAGATTGATAAAAATCCGTTTTTAACTAAAAAAAGTTACTGTGAAAACATTTATAGCCAAATTGGCTTTTCACTTCGATTGGAAATTATCAAGAACTTTACTAAACATAGATCCATCATACTCATCAGATGTTAGTGACAACTATATACTATACAACTAAACTGAATACCTTGAGCAAATAAACAAATAAAACTCATAAAGACTTATACATATTTTAAACTGTTAGACCGTTAAACACCTCTTTCACTTGCAAACCAATTTCAATAGAAACACGCTTTTTAATTAATGTTCAAAGTTACTAAACTGGGTTTAAAAACTCATGTGGATACGTTAAAAATTTTAATGATGTTTCTAAACAAATTTCAACAGCATGTTTCTATTATTTTGGTAATTCGCTAAAGTAAAATGCGCTTTTTGAGTATATAATTAAAAATTATTATTGATTCGTGATCAATGAGTGGCCATTACTATTTTGACAATATTTTAAAAAGCTGAAATGTTTTTCAAATTTGTTTTTCAGTTTTTGGAGTTTTAACAAACATTTTTCATGTTGACAGTGTTATTTATTAATTAAATTGTTTGTAATACACTATAGAGAAAATTGATTGACTTGTACATAATAAGCTCGACAACATTTCAGAAGTTGTTATTGTTGTGCTCTTTTGTATTTTGACGGTTAACCCAATATTTTTTAGCCGAACCTTTTGATCATCAAACAAAATCAAAATTTTGTACAATCAATTATTTTTTGCATTTACCCAAACACTCAAAAACTATATCGGTTACGAGTGGTTTAAAAATAATTACATTTGTTGGTATTTGAGCACCACTAAAAAAAACCTTTACTAAATTGACAAAAGCGTTTGGTACAAACAAAACGCCCATCCTGCGTAACATATTAAAACCAACATCTTTGGATTCACGCTTTATAAATGCGTTCATTTATAGTTGTATGCTGACTTCAAGACTTCAAGAAAACTCCGTTTCCTACAATTTCATTTGGTTAAATTTAAACTACGTTTAGTAAAAGTATTTTTGTTGTTGTTGTTGCCAAACACTTTTCTTTTTGTAAATAAATAAATTAAATTAATTTTTGTTGTTTCGAATAGAATTTTCGGTATTTTAAACTTGAGGAAAATACAAAATTTGGAAGCAAAGTGAAACAAGCACTAGCGAAATTGGAAAAAATGAACGAGAAAAATCACAATAAAAAAAATTAAACTTTTCTTCTTCTTCTTCATCGTCATCGTCGTGTTTCAAGTCGTCGTTGTTTTTAATTTTACCCTCCTGCTGTTTTTTTACAACTCTCGGAAGTGAATTGAACAAAAAAACAAAAATAAAATAATGTTCAAAAGGAAATAGCAAATATTTTCTTGTTCTAAAATGGAAAATTTGTTTATGGTGTATATATAGGAGAGCACGAGGAGACACCAACATAATTTTTTTTTTGTGTTTCGAATTTAATCGTCTGGAATGAAAATTTGTTCTGAAACACACATACATATATACACCCAGAAAAAAAAATGACTGTCCCACAGTAGGATTCTAATACGATTTCCGGTTTTATATTAGTTTTGTGCCATTTCACATTTTGGGAAATTTATTATTTGAATTTTTTTATTTTATTTTGTCGGTGAAAATGTCAAAAAGGGTTAGCTTTTTGGTATTTTATTTTACCCTATGCCATCAGGATAATTAGTAAACATTATATGGAAGGTTATCAGTTAATCAATATGCACGATACGGAAAATTAAACAGAAAAGGTCGGTTACGTCTTAATTAGCATGCGAAATAATTTTTTTTTTTCACACCGCAGATAATTTTGTTGACGTGGTGCCATTTGACGATGTGATAAAATAATTTATTGAGGTAAACCTTTATTCGACTTACTCTGTGGATAATATAAAACAGTGTTGAAAGGTGTATAGGTACTCTCGATATTTTTTTAAGTACCCCAATGAATAATTTATTTGTTAAACATAATATAATATACGTATAATGATTTGGCAGGCGCACACAGGAAGACTTAAAATTTTTTTGTGTTATGTACTTAAATTTATATTGATTTTCATTTATGGAACAATTTTATTTCTATTTTTAAAATAATTTTCTCCAATAAAATTCAACATAATTCGATTTTATGGTTTAAATACAAACATAAAAACATGATACGAAAAAAAATTTGCAAGAGCGGCGTGGAATGAAGATGTTTAATAATTGATTTGAAATAAATTTATTTTTGTTTATAAACGTTTGGCTGATTAAAGAATAAAAAAAAAAGGAAGTTTTGCACGAGTAAAATATTTTCGATTTTAAAATAAAAATACTTTCGAATTTGGTCGGTATATGAGTGGTGTGTATTTAATAAAATTAAAAATACATAATAAAATCATGAACGGATACAAAATAGTCGCCTGGATGGCAGAATATAATTTGATTACAGCTATTTTGGAAATTACAAAAATGAAAGCTCTGTGTAGAACAATTTTGTCGAGCTTTTTGTGCTGTCATTAAACGAAGTGTAAAATGGTGACAATATTTCAATTTTTTTGTTGAATTTTGTATAACTATTTTAAGTGATATTTTGTGTACGCGGCGAAAATTTATTGAAATTTAATTTTCTAGTAGACTAGTGGAAACTAATTAAATTATATATGGCTGTGGAAGTCTATATCCGCTATCAGTATATGCCTATACATAAACTTTGAATACATTATATGTATCTATCTCCGTTAAATTTTGCCATATAAATTTCACCCAGAATTCACCCATCCCTATATATTGTCATTTACTTGGTTTATGTTTACATTTCCTGTTTTATTTGGTGTTAAAACCACTATAAAAATGGTATAAAAAGAAAATTGTAAAGTAAATTGAAAATCAGAAAAAAACATAAAAAATTGAAATGTGAGATGAAAATGAAAAAACTATTTCCGCCTTTCTTGCAGTTACGATTGAAATAATTTTTTTATTGTGCCATCCTAGTTTTGTTTTTCGAATTGGGAGAGTTTTTTAGTATTTTTATTATTATATTCTTATTTAAGTTTGTTTTTTGTTTAATTTTTGTTTTCGTTTTTTAGTATGACAATGCATTAAAGTGAAATAACCTCAAATAACATTTTTGAAAAATTTTAAAACAGTCGAGTTTCTAGTCGATAAACCGGTGGTGAGCAAGATTTCATTTATATTCATTGCTTCTGCTATCAAATCTAATTCAAATTTTATAATATTTGTTTAGTTGGCTACCGCATTGGTCCGGGTCTTGATAAGATATAACAGCTGATCACTGGAAGAACTATTTTAGATTCTGGTTCCCAGCTGAACTCTATAAGCGGATCATTTTATTCGGTACCAAAGCTTTTAGATTTGACTATAGCTGATTTGAATTCTGGTTATCTACCGTTGTTACGCTCTGCAGTCCCATATTTAAACGCAATTCACAACAATGTAGGTTATTGTATTTTATGCTGGTTTCTATTTATTTTTTCAGTATGATCGTAAATTTTCCAAATAAAATTGGAGTGTTCCAATATTTTGAAAGTGTAGTTCGAGTTCAACAGACCAAGCATGGGAGATTGAAGCTTCGATTGAATTTTCGCACTTATTAAGATTATAAACCTACTACCTTGTATGATCTTTAAATATTTCCATGTCCAACAGGCGTGTTGGACCAACCGGAAATCTTTGTAAGGTTCTGATACCGGTCGGTAATTTGGTTAACCAATATTTTCGTTATTGGTACAAGCATAACAACCATGAAGTTCTAGTTTCCAGCACAAGCATCTGTATTTTTTTTTTAAATTGCACTAAACGCTTACATACAAGAAATATCAATTTTTCCAAATTTACTCCATTTCGCGAGCATAATAGCGAAATCTATTAAGTAAATATGTCAGGGTTATTGTGTGAAATCGGAAAATTCACGAAAAAAAATTGCAAAAAACTGTTTAACTGATCAAAAGTATCTGAAATAAGAGTCCCTCATACACGAAATTTAGTATGGTTTTATTACCAACTCAACATAACTTGTATTGGTTAACGGCCGCCATAGCTAGCATATGCAGGAGACAGGAAATTTCAACGAATCATGTCCCTCAATCTTCTCAAGATAAATAAACTATTAGGGGTGCAAGTGGAAACTCTGATCTGAAGTTAGTTGCATTTAAATATACTTAACACATCCAAATCGCCCGTTATTTTATGCTAGTGAAGTTTATCCAAACTAATCCAAAAAATACAACAACATAAACTTATTGTAATAGTATTTGTGAAAGTAAACATTCAGGCGAATTTAAATTGTGTAATGTAGACGAGATGTGATTTTTTAATTAGCTTTAGGTACCTTCCAAAATCATTTTAAGTATTTTCTAAGCATTTACCATGAACTTCAGTGACATTGGTAGACTGTCTAAGCACAAACGAGTGTCCCTAGTAAATTATATGATTTTCAAATGGGGGTTCCATGAGATACTAAAAATTGGGATTTATTGATATGCCTTTGTAAGTTTCTGAAGCTCTTATGTTTATTTTTTGAATCAGGTGTTAATTAATTACGAAATCTAATTTTATAAACAATATTTACTCTTTTATAATTTCTATGTCGTCTTTTATGGCCATATTTTGGCACTTTCATATTTATCTAGTATAATTTTTAGAGGCAAGAATATCTCGAACCCATCATTGCCACATTGCAATACCGAATAAACCCCATTAAAGTTCGTTGTTTTAAATTATATTTTATTTCCAAAACTACACAAAAACATATAACCTAAATTAACTTTAAATTTATTTATTCTTTGACACATCTATATTGATTTTGAAATCCAGTTTATTTTTAAGGCTTACAAAATATACATATACATACTATTATCTGGTATTATATTGTGAACGTTACATTCCACATGCTTGTTTCTAGAACACTTGGTGCAGTGTAATAAATTTTCGCTGAAGTTGCTTAGATCGTCAAAGCATATTAAACATCTACCCTTAACATCCTCCAAACCGTCAAATATAATTGATTTTAAATAAATTCTATAATTAACTAATGCTTCTAAGTAATCATTCTCATTAGAAGAGTGAATCTCGGGGATGTGTTTACGAGTTATATATTTGTCAACAGCATATATTATCATAGGTCCCCAGTTAAATCCATCTTGTTGCATTGAGTATATATACGCTGGTTCAATTTTAAACAATTTGTTTGGAAGTGTTTCAAAATTCTGAACTTCCTTTACAAATAATGCTGCCTTTTATGCCACATTATCTAACATACGCTCTGGATTTAGAGGATCATATGTTGTAATGATCCCCCAAAACTACGTCAATTATAATTAAAATCCAATGCTTATTATTTTGACAATAAGGTATATATATAACATCTTTCCCGCGGCATATTCCAACTTCCGGTTGCGGTTTGATTATTGTGGCGTAGTATGTATGCTTGGAAGTAAATGTTTTTAATGATACAAGTATATCCAAAAACACGTGACTCGTGCTTTTAATTAAAATGTTGGTAGCCACATGTAAAGCATTGTCAATGACATATTGCTTGTAATTGAGTTAGCAATAACTTTGATTATCCAAACTTATTTCTATCAAACCGGGGCAATTAAACTTGAACAACTTTATGGAAAAGTTATTCGCCGTAATTTTATTTTCATATCTATTTATTTGACATTCATCTAATACTGGTCTTTGAGACTCTAAAATTTTAAGAAAGGTTCTTCTTCCGGAATATGTAGATTCACTTTTGCAGTGTTTCACCCAATTTTCTTCCATATCATGTTCAATATTTCGTCATGAGATTTGATTATTGTTGGAGTAGGTATCAGAGCTTTTTTGGTATTTTCTGTAATTTTTTATTTTTTGCGTGAAACCAATAAAGAAGCTAGATTTGCCGCATTTTGTAGTTACTCACTTTTCTGGTTGATAATATCAATAAATCTTCCCAGTTTTAAGTTTCTGTCTTTTATTAAGTTATTCTTAATTATGTTAAAATAATTTTCAACGTTTGCGTTCGATACTCTGCCCTCGGGTTTAAATCGATGAAGGAATATAGCTCCTCATAACGGCAAATAAGTCATATATCGGCGAGTGCACAAAGTGACGAAGTCTTTGACAAAATATTTGTTTTCTTCTTTATTAACATCATTGTCTTTTTTAATTTTAATTAATGTTTCATTTAAAATGCCACCGTAACGTTGATAATTAGGAGATGTAGGAATGTACCTAAGGCCCATTAATAAATTACATTTTTAAATCTCATGGGACACCCTGTCAGACCCATTAGAAAATCATATAATTTACTAAAGACACTCGTTTGTGATTAGATAATCTACCAATGTCACTGAAGTTCATGGTAAATGCTTAGAAAATACTTAAAATGACTTTGGAATGTACCTAAAGCTAATTAAAAAATCACATCTCGTCTACATTACACAATTTAAATTCGCCTGAATGTTTACTTTCACAAATACTATTACAATAAGTTTTTGTTGTTGTATTTTTGGATTAGATGGGATAAACTTCACTACCATGTCATTTTAGATATATGTAGCTTAGACTAGACACTGCTGTTTTGATGACATATTTTTCAATCATTTACTCAATGTATCAATTTTAAGAGAAGGATGTCGATAAGCAACATTTACGTCATTACATTCCATTCTGTTTTCAAATAAAAAAGGCTGCTCAAACGAAGAACTAAAGGCTTTACTGGATGAAAATCTGAGTCAAACTCAAAAAGTGCTTGCAGAACAGTGAGGAGTTACTACCAAACGATATCGATTCGATTGCATGCAATAGGAAAAATACAGAGTCATTTACTACGAGGTTCTGGAACCTGTTTAAACTGTTACAGCTGATCGTTACCAGGCTCTGGAGGAAGAAAGACAATTAACGGGTCAAGGAAGACAGAAGATGATGATATTGCTGCACAACAACGCTCGTCTACATATAGCAAAATCAACCCAGGAACTCATCTTCTCATTAGCCTGGGAAGTTTTACCGCATGCTGAATATTTTCCAGACTTGGCTTCGTTCGATTATTATTATTTATTGACAAACCACTAAGGCATTTAACATCGACCTGATAAATGGGATAAGACCATACGTAGTAATGGCGAATATTTCGATAAAATTTTTTTGTAATAATTACATTTTCAATAAAGTTACATTTTACCAGAAAAAGCACAGCTTCTACTTGCACACACAGTAAAGTTAGTCAAATTCTAAATAAAATTATAAAATATAGTTTTCTTGGAAAAACTATATTTTATAATTTTATTTAGAATTTGACTATTTGGAAGAAATTCCCAAAATTAGGAAACTTACTGAAATGTCGGGAACTCCATTTAATTTTTTTTCAGTGTGTTAAATAAGTTCTCAAAAATTTCGGGATTGACGGAACTTATGTTATTTATTTGGTGAACCCCAATTATATATAATTTTTATTCTGCAAATTCCTTTTTGATTTAGGAAAAACCCTAAAAAGAAATCATAAAATGGGAGTATTACCCGAAATTGTGAGTATATTCTTCCTGCATGTAACTTGATTCACTTAAACGATGAGACTTATCAATCCAAAATACAAATAATGTTAAGTGATTTTTAGTGAGTGTGCTTAAATTTTAACAGTTAATGTTTTAAAAGTGTAAAAAATTTTCCTAGTAAAATCAAATAAAGGTAATCCAAAAATGAATGTGAAGTTAAATCTAATTAGGAAAGAACTAACTTTAGGTTTATTATAAGGTTACATTCCATTAACCCAGTAAAGTTGAAGATGAAAATGCTCAATCAGTAATATTATTTTAAAGATAAATATTGAAAAACAAAACAAAATTTCACACTAGAATAAAATAATTTCCAAGAATGAAAATTATAGATAATACAATGTATTGAACCATATTTTACTTTGATTCAATAAAATATCATATTATAATAAAATAATAAAGATGCGATTATGCATAAAGATGCAATTATGCATAAAGAGACAATTATGCATATAGACATTTCCTAGAATTAGAGATAGGAAGTTAAACATGTTAAGATGTATTTAAGAAAATTATTTATTTATTTATTTATTCATTGGCATTATAATTTATGTAAAGAAAAAGCACATATGAAAGCAATATAAATGAACAACAAGAACCACAAAAAAAATCTTCCATTAGGTGTAAAAACCTCAGATTTTTTCAAAAAACAAATCCACTCCATGCAAGTATCCTCCGTATTGAGCTCAAGCTCATTTGTTACAGAGGACACTGCAAGTTATGAATACTATATTTAGAATAAGAGAATAATTCAATATTCTAACTCTGAAGAGTATAGCTAATTAGTGTTGATTCCCAATTCTAGAGATATCGAAAACAGTGTTAAAATAGTTTAATAAAATTGTAAAGAAACTTAAAGTGAAAATGTTATGTTTAAAGTGAAAATATTTTTTTATAATAATTAAATAAGTAACAAACATAAATCCCATTTGAAGTTAGAACTAAATTAATCCTAAACCAACAAAAATAAAAACGTCTAGATGTATTGGTAAATATAGCAAAAATGATATTTAGGCGAAGTAACAATTGACATTTTAGGTAATATTTACGGATTTTATTTAAGATTTTAAGAATTTGCTATTAATTTTTATTTTTTCCGCTGGCTGGGTTTTCCAACTTTTACAATCGTCATTTGTTCGCAATACGCGTTAGTTCCATATATCTAGTACGCACGATAGTTCGCTGTAATAACTCAAAGCAGAAGCAGATTCTACCATTCGAATATAGATGGACACCTCTACAATATATAGTGTAGTAAAAACATCTAAGCGGGTATCATAAGCGGAAATGGCATACTGCGGTACCAAAATTTTTGTTGTGCTTTTTTAAAATATAATATAGAATTTAACTATAAGAACCAGATTGGACTTTTAAAAATTAAATTAAATTAAGCCCATTAAAGGATTTTATCATTATTATTTTGATCACAAATGTCACAAAAACAAGCAAATACTCAAAAACTACTAAACTTTATTAATGAAACACTGCACAAACAAAACTACTTTCTATAATTCCAAGTTTTTTAGTACTAAAATTTCTGAACGACAGCAACATATTATGAGCTTTTTGTTGTTGTATATATACGAGTAGTTTTATCCGTTTTTGTATATTTTGTGTCGCACAAAAAATATAAAAAAAACTTATAATAAAAATTATTAAAATTAAAAATTTAACAAAAAAGTTTCAAGTGGAAAAACACAATGACAAAAATTAATATTAATTTAATAAAAAAAAACAACTTTTCAAAGTTTACAATTTTCATTTGTTATCTAATTAATTTTGAGTTTTTCTCCATTCTCTATTACGCTGTTATTCAACATATAAAATACGACAGATATCTACTGTATTTACATTTTTGTTCGCCGACTAGTAATTTATGTCTTTTTTTAAAGTAATGTCTGTAATCGTACAATAAAACGACCGAATTTCAATTATAAAAGTTGGCGAGGGTCGGAAAAGTGTATAGACGACGGGTATTAATAGTAACGAGTGAGGTTAATGAAATTAATTGATTGCAAAATACAAGTAAATTGTTTTAATCTATATATCACATTGTGTTGCAACAGCAGCAATGTTGAAATTAGTTTTCGGTGTAATGGATTGTAACAAAATGTACGAAAGAAATTAGACAATGAAATTGAAATATGTACTTAACAAAAATGATAATTTCGCGGAGTGGCAAAATAAATTAAAATCTCGTACATCGTATATCGATCAATTTATGTCATGGGGAAATTAGATTTTAAAGCGTCTTTGAAATCCTCCTGTGATAGCACAAGCTTTTTCATGCTTGTGAATATAAAAATTAACCCGAGTGAAGTGATACTCAAATATGATACTTTAACCCAAAGTATTGACGTACCAGAGCCACCTAGATATAATTATTTTACATTTCATTTATTTTTACGAACCATAGCGTTCGGTGCTTCTCGAATTGTCATTCATAAACCTTTTCTCGCGATAACCTCACATAATAAATTACGCCGCCCTGGGTTTTCAATTCAATTCAAAATAACAATTTCACAGTCATTTCCGTGGTTTTGTTCAAAGCAAATTTGATATTTGCATACAACCAAGAGAGTTCTATCCTAATCGTTCAAAAAATGGCTTACTTTCATCCAATTGAGTTATTTTCCAATGACCTATCCGGAACTCAATTTTCAATCCAATTTATAACACAGGAACATAGTTTTATCCCGATATGTTAAAATTGTCTTAGAATTTATATAAGATCCCCAGTTTATCATAAACTCTAAGTCCCACCCTAATCGATTACCAAATGACTTAGATATTGTGGAACAGAACCACTAACCTCTAGCAACTGGGCCATTCCCCTCAACAGATGACCATCAAATAGAAATTGTCAGTTACTTTCTGGCACTTGATATTTTCCTACTATCTCTCACTAATTTGAAAGAGGAGATCCGGGCTCTAACGAAGGACTCTAATGAACTTTTACGACTCATGACTAACTGAAAATCGAGAATAGGGAAAGATTTTATTTAGCTTATATCTATAAATCAGTTTTTTCTGGCCTACTGAGAAAAAAAGTTTGATGTAAATATTTGAAAACTGGGAATAGTTTTTCCATAGCGAAATTATCAGGGAAAGTTATTCCCAATTTTATTTTGTTTTCAAAAAATCGCCACTTAACTTTGTACCTTAGTATATCAGAAAAAAACTAATTAAATAGAATTTATATGTGAATTCTTTCCCCAGTTCCCTATTCTCTTAGAATTACCAGAATAGTGCCACTGAACTCGAAAATATGAGGTCCACAATTTTCATCAGAACAGTCTTTCGAGCCTAAAAGTGTAAGAAATTGCGCTGCTAAAGGAAAATTATTCACGTCAACGAAAATATACCCGACCCGAGTATAGGAAGGTACGCATAATCTCTATATATAAATATATAAAAATGTCGTGTAAAACTAAAAAACTACTGCACCGATTTCAATAAAATTTATATTTATGTTCTATGGATTGTGGGGAGTTATTCTGTAATTTTTGGCCGAAAACGGTTTAGCGGAAGCCGCAACAATTTATATTTGTTAAATTGGCCCGAAAAATCATCCCTAAAAGGCTTTTTATGTGGTGGGTTTCCATGATAAATTCAAATATCAGCCCGAAAAAAAAAAAAAAAAAAAAATTCAAAATGTGAGTTTTATCCCGAAATTTTTTTTTCTAATCAGAAAAAATATTTGTCAACAAAATAAATCTGTTTTAAACTTTATTTCATCCCGAGAAAATGATGTTTTTTTAGAGAATCCTGTTTTGTAAGATTTCAGTAATATAAAAAGCAGAACCCGGCCCGCGTTGCCGATCCAAACGTTGCTTTCAACTATATGTGATTTCTTAACAATTTAGGTGTAAGTGTGTGAATGTGCTTCAGAAATAGATTCTTTCTCTCTCTCTCTCTCTGGCACTATATCCCATTAATTCATTGATCCTAAACCAGCCGTAACAATTATCCCTTGTAACCACCGGGAATCGAACCCAGGACCTCCGGTCGCTGGAGCCAACATGCAGACCACTTTGCCACCGGGGGTAGCAAAGAGATTTGGATTTGTAATATATCCAAATTTATGCAAATTTTGCGAGATTAGTATTTAAAGTTAAACGATATTATTCTTCTGATAAGCAATTCTAAGCTTATTATTCTTCTGGTAAACAATATATTTTGTTTTGCCGTATTCTGCAGAATAAAATAATGATGTTGGTTTTCCAACGCGCGAGAACATCCAACGTAGAGTTGTCCGTGTTCAAAACACGGCGTCTCCAGATTTAAACCACATACTTTCAGCCACATTTATTAATCGACATAGCAACTGCCAGGTGCGTGCAGGAAATTGGATGCGTTTAAACTCAAATAGCATACCTGATAGGATAATTTGTATTCGTAGAACTAATACGTTTTCACCATTGTACTTTCGAATTAATATGTTGGCCTCAATGATATTGTGGAGTAATTTTTTTACAACGATCACTTAACCATTGATGATTTTTAAAATTGTTTGCAATATCGGGATATACACTAGAAATTAAACTGTCTTTGGATTTAACGATTGTACAAAAATCATAAGGAAATGTTATTATTCCTGTTGCATTGTCTGCATTAATATTTCCATTCCCAACATCCAATGTTTGTTTAAAAAATAAAAGTGCTAATGCATCGTTTTGTAATCGCATGCGCATGTTTCTTGCAAGTGATAATTTTTAAAATCTTTGCCACAAATACGATGCTTTCAAAGATGCATTTAATTCATCTGCTGGTGTTGACCGTGCGATAATTTGTAATGTTTGTCCGAAATTACTTGCTAATAATATCAGAGCACTCCCAAATGGTTGTCGGTTGGTGCGATAATCTTGCTTTTTCTGTTAGTTGCTTATTAAAAGGTAGCTTCAATGCTGAATGCGCCATTCTTCCAAAATCTAACAAAGGGGCTGCAATTTCAGAAGGAGGCAATGGCTAATTCAATAAAGTTGTCTTTTCGTATGAAAGCTAAAAGTAACGAAATTAAAAAGGTTTTGCCGGTACCTCCGGGAGCATCCAGTAAATATAATCCACCATTGTCAGCACTAATAAATGCGAGCTTAACGTAATATGTCTTCTGTTATCGCATCTTTATATTTTGCCCACAATGCAAAGGGATTTGAATAAAAGCATGTTGAAAGTATTTTTGAGAATAATGTTCTAATTTGTTTTGCGGAAGCTGTAAGTATTGCATCTGCTAATGAATTATCTGAATGTTCATCATTCTCAAGTAAATCGTAACGTTGGCATGCTTCGCGATATGATTCACTCAATACATTATTTAAAGGTTTTTAAATGCCGAAACGATGTTGGACCACGAGCATTTATCAAAAGCAAACGCAAATAATAACATTCTACATTATTTGGATGCACTGTGTATATCCTATCTAACGCATCGCTTGAAAAAACATTTGTCCTATTTTTGGACATTACAATTTTTTTCGGGAGGTGTTCCAAGTCTAGTAACGTGGAACTTCGGAATACAGTAATGTTTTAGCAAATTCATTATTTCGACACAAAGCAAAAAAAGCAGTTAATGTTGTCTCTGGTGGCTGTGCACCTTGTGCGGCAACATTTTCTGTGGTGAAATATCTCGTTGTCCATTTTCCAAATGAACGGCCAAATGTACTACTGTGGGATGTCTCTCATGAATTTGACTAAATCACTAGGTAAAATCTCATGACCATATCATGATGATACCGTAATAAGATTTTATTGTTGTGTTATCTAATGATCCAGAAACCGGAAACCACTACCCATTTGGTCCAGACAATTCTGAGATCGGAGCTAGAAAATTCCAAATTTATAGAAATTCAAAATAATTCACTCGGGTGGTAGAATGATTCAATAAATTATTTCTACCAGTATTCTAAATTTTGCAACGAGACTGGTTGATATCGGGGTTGCAAAATTTAAGCGGAAATTACGATTTTTGAAAAAACAATATTTTTCAACAAAAAATCGGCCCGTGATTTTGATTTTCTCCAATCATGTCATTTTCGTGATTTTCCGAAGTGCTAATTAGGAATATGGAATCCGGTTTAAGATCTAAAATAGAGAATTTTGTTTGATGCAAAAAGAATTGAGGGCGGTATCAATGGCCAATGCAAACTCAAAACAAGATCTAAACATAAAACACCTGGAAATAGACGAGCGTGAAATTGGTAACATGCAGGTACTAGAGATAGACTGGTCAAAATTGGATAAACAAGGGATGCAATATAGCAATTACGAACAACATAAAAATCTATACATAATCGGACACTATATTCAGAAAACGAGAATAACGAAACCCATCACTAGGAACACCACATCACGAACAGTTAATCAAACAGAAAATAGACCCACTAAAAACACAATATAAAAAATACCCATATAACAAAAATAAATTTCACTGCAGACAATATAGCACTAAATTCACAAGTCAACAATAGCAACGCCAACTACTTTACAAATTCCGATAAACTAAAACACAAAAAAATCGTTCGGCTTTGACAATCTACCGTGTGTTGCATTAAAAATAGCTATCGTCCCATAAGCATAGTATCTAACTTAGGCAAAATATTCGAGATTATCATATATGAAAGAATAAGGGATCATACCGACGATAATAAGGTAATACCCGATAATCAATTCGGTTTTATAAACGGACATTCCACAATCCACGCAATTACCGAACTTACATCGGAAGTATGCAGAAATTTAAATCGAAAAAAAGCGAGAGGCACAATTGTGATTGACATGGGGAAGGCCTTTGAATCGGTGTGCCTTGCCGCACTGTTGTATAAAATTACCAAAGCGAAGTTTAGCTCTGACATAATGCATGTATTATACAAACTATTGCACAACAGAAACTTTAAAATAACAGACGGCAAAGAAATCTCGGACAAAACATTCGCAATACATAAAGGGTTTCAGCAAGGTTCCATAACGGCCCCGATCCTATTAAATTTGTACACAAAATAATTAGTGGAACACGAATAATTGAACACACTCGAAGTACAAACAATAACGTACGTGGACGGTCTAGTGGTTTACGACACAAACGACAAAATAAAATGCATCACACAAAACATCCAAGCTGCAGTAGAATTTAAAAACCGCCCAAAGTGTGAGACCATCCTATTAAAAAATCCTTACCAGCTAGCACATACAGACACGCAACTAAATTGGAAGAAACTGCAATTCAAAATAGCTGGTACGATCTATGTGCAAAAGCCATCTGTTAAGTATCTCGGGATATACCTAGATAAACTAATTTACCTGGACAACCACATAAATCAACTAATAACAAAGGCGAAGAAGATATTTCATGCAAATCGACGATTGTTTTTTATCAGTCAGATCCGCAAATCAGTCAGAACGTAAAACACATATGTTTCAAATCTTTAGTACAAACACACATTAAGGTACTGAAATTTCCAACATTATATATCATTATATAGCAGTATAACTTTTTTGGAAGTGACAGAATCGATTTATATATATTGACATTGCTATGTAACCATATAAGGAAATCGGCAGAGAACATGAAAAACTCTTAAATATTTGTCCCATATTTTGCTGAAGATCACATCAACAAAAGGAGCTGTGAAAGCAAAAAATACCCGGGATCAGAGACTAATTCCGTACCTGGACAAAATCGGCTATATCGAACAGGTGCACACAAGATACCGTATAATCGATCACTTGGAACGAATACAAAACTATAAAGGCTTCAATGACGACATATTTGGAAAACCAGATGACTATTATATCAACAATCGTTATAAATTCTCTAATATAATTATAGATCCAAAAAAATACGCATAACATATCGTGCTAAATTTAGGTGCCTCAACGAACAGTACCCACACCCTCCAATAGCGAATCAGGACCGAAAACAAATATATAAATACAACAACAGCAACAAAAAAAATCCCCAGATAAAAAATAATGTGCTGAAGGTGACCACATCATCAAGTTCGGATTTATTCGAGTAGAAAGTGATTAGATATTTTCTTCTAACTTTTTGGCCAACCCACAATTAAATTAAATTTAGTATTTTGCAACAATAACGTAAAACACCTATAGAATTGTATAAAAAAAATGACAGCGAGACTCGAGTGAGCATACTGCATACTAAAGAAATTGTAAACGTAAACAACATTTCGTTTAATCCGCTTTGGTCCGAAGCATATAATACATGCAGAATTGCAATAAAAAGCCGAGATTCAAAAAAAGAAAAATGAAGGTGGTATCATTTTTGATACCTACACCTAAGCTTATAATGCTGATATGTGTATCATTTTCTGGGTTTCTTGGGTACTGATTACATTACTGAATTTTGTTTTACTGATGTCCTTTTGCGGGTGTCAATTTCAGAGGTACTGATTACGTTACTGACTTTCATTTATCGAAAGTCAAGATGGGGGTTTTTGACACCTACCTGTACTATGATATCTACTTATAACGCCCATATGGAGGGCATTTTCCCGGTACTGATTAGTTTATTGGCTTTTGTTTCTCACAAAATCGACATGTGGGGGCGGTGTCCTATTTGGTATGATGATGATTATTGGTAGAAAGAACATATGGGTGTCATTTATGGAGTTCCGGTGATTTCTTTATATTAGTGGGGAGGAGGGTTGTGTAAGCAAAAATTTCAAACAGATACGTCGCAAAAATACATTCGCTCCAAAAATTATTTGATTTTTCATTTTTGGCTTAGTTTTATTTAATCAACATGTGCGCATAAATAAATCACAGTTTTAATTACAGATTTGATGATGATGGAAAAGGCGGATGGTCAAAGAGGTGAGGTGGATTATATTTCTTAGATGCCCCAAGGGGAACTGGGAAAATATTTTTGATGTCATTACTTTTGCCCAATATGAGATCTCAAAACAACATAGCATTAGCAATTGCTTTTTCAGGTATAGCAACAACGTTAATAAATGGCGGTAGAACAGCTCATTCAGTACTAAAACTCTCATATTAAATATGCAAATAATTGAAACACTAAACATGTAACACATACATGTAGATTAGAATTAAAACAATCTATTACAATTTAAAAAAACAACTTGACTTTGCATTCTTTCGTTGAACTTGATTTAACTATATAAATAAACATTTTTGGCAAAATGGCTGTATTCTCGAGAAAATTGACTTAGAAATATTCATAACGATTAAAACTAGATCTATTCCACTACAACTTCCCGATCAAAAATCATCTATTCCAATAAGAAAAATGTAACTAAAAACAAAAAACATATATTCCAAATTTGGCGCGAAATTATAATACGTCAAATTATTCACAATAGTTGATTTCCAATCGACCACCGCAAGTACTTATAAGCACTTAAGGTTTTTGTATTTGCTAAATTGACTACTCACAACTGTTCTACCTTTTTATTATGAATAGTTGAAAGCAGTTACGATAAATTTGTCCGATAGGTGATTGTGTGTAAAAAATCAAATTGAATGTCGTATGTGAAGCGCTAATAAAATTCTGGTATAGATATTTTTGTTATTAAGAAGTTATCACAAATAAACTACACATTTGTACACGGTTGAAAATGAAAGAATAAGAATTAATTTTAGCCCAAGGATACAATTATTTTGAATAAATTTTATTCAATTTGGAACATAAAACACATTCTTTTCGTAAACCTAAATATTATTCTTGCTTAATAAATGTTTTTTATTCTTACTTGGTTTATTATTTATTCTTTTATTTAAAACAAATTTTATTCTTTCGTGTTATTAATTACATAAATAAAAATTTGTCCTTTTAATGATAATGTTTATCTATATTTAAACCTAAAATATTTTCGATATTAGCAAAGTTAATAGATTTTAACTAACTGGTTCACTTTATTCTACGAGTAAATAGAATAAAAATTAACGAAATAATTTAAGCTTAAAAGTATAAATAATCAATTTATCTTCCATTTTTAGTAAATAAAGAATGATATGCTAATTTTAATCTAACTCTTAAATTCTAAGGGCATCCCAACTAAAATGAACCTCATTATCGTTCGCATCAATAAAAGTATATCAGTTTATCGGAACTGAATCGTGATATATTGTGCCTTAATGCTGTCCAGGTCATATAATGCCTGCTCTCAACTACAATTCTTTTTCGTCTCTCAACAAAAATATTTAATATAAATTTTTTTCATCCATAAACTTTCTGGAGATCGTTACGGTAATCTCAAAAAATTTAGCGAATAATTTTTGAAATCAGACGCCTCGAGTAGAACAAATGGAAACGTAAATACAGATAAAATTTGTTGATATTGTACGAGTATAACACGTAAGCTGTAACTTTTGACATCCAGTTTAAACCTAACCCATATTAAGTTCAAATTTGTAGATAATCAAAGTAAGAAAACGGCTATGAGAATACAATTATGAGTTGAGTACATAATATCGTAGACTACAACATACAAACAGGTTCAGCCTACGTTCAACAGCTCACTGTCTCCGCTCAAACTGATATCATTGTGACATGATTTTGTAGATATAGCGTCGTTTTATATAGATAAAATAGTTTCCTCACATATCGTATATAACATTAAGAAATTTTCAACCAAACTCAAAAATTGAAGACTTGTTACGAGTTTTTAGGAGAAATAGATAATTTTAGAACGGTTCGTGCGTGTAATACCCAAATAGTACCTTGTAATACCCATATAGTTTTGCCCACTTTAAACTTTCAATATTATTTTAGGCCTAACGCAAATGAAGGATAATCACATGGGCAATTAATAGACGTTAATTGGAGTTGTGTTCTTCTCAATCATGTTCTTATACAGCTCTTAAATACATTTGTAGAATAATGGTAGGTCAACCAGCGGTAGACAACTTTTGATAAAAAGGCTAATAATAACTGATACTCATACTTATTTAACTAAAAATTGCAAAGAAAATCATAATTTGTCCTTTTTAGTATAAAAATATTTTTATCATTTTTATTCAATTTTGCATAAAATGTGGGCAAATTATTTAGTATTTAAAACATAAATTAATATTTTTTGCAGTACAGAAAACTTTTAAAATTTTAAATTTCGTGTCTTTATCTTTTCCATTACTTTTGTGGAGAAATAAGGGATAGCAATCTTTTTGGTATTAATATTTTAATTTAGTTTTAGTAATTTCGACTTATGCTGGAGATATACTCGACGTTACTCAGAAGCTTCAAAATGACAAAAACGCGCTTACGTGTATACCCAAGATAAACTCAATATATGAATTCACTTTTTTGACATTTATTTAACTTTTTACTTTCTTTCTATTTATTTTATATTTATTTCATTTTTTGCGAAATAATAAAAATTTAAAATATTAAAAGTTAGTACTTGAAAGAAAAACGCGCAGTTAAGGTCAAAATGGTAACAAAAATAAAATAAAATTGGTTAATTATTTCATAAAATTTCTGTAAGATGTCACTTTAGTACTAAACAACAACAAAAAATTAAAGTTAAATCAACTTTTTTGTTATCACATCTGAGTCGCGTCGAGTATAATTGCTTTAGTATAAATTCTCATAGTTTAACTTTTTATTTTTACTTAGTCACGTCGGTCGCGTCGAGTATATCTCCAGGGTTAAAAATTTAGTTATCAGTTGCCGATCATTTGAAAAGGTTCTGCTGTGAATTAAGAGGTAAGTTTTGGTTTCTACACAATTTATGTAGTTTTTGATTATAATTAGTGCCACTTATTTTTAAACATTTATTTACTTTTTACAAAAACATATTCAGATACATCTACAGCCAGCCCGCACTCAATCACACTACAGGAACACGGATTGAAATTGCCTTTTGTTTGAAAATGTACGGGTAAATAAATAATACAAATATGTATTTGATAATTTTTTCTTATAATTTTTTCTTTTTTCGTATTTAATTTATTTAGACAAAAACAAGTTAGATGGAACTAATCACGAGTTAGTAACATGGAATGTTATCGGCTTGATATTTCACCCAACATTTAGGAGCATGCAAGGATTTTCATGAATCCGAAGAATATTATATGCGAGCGGATAGGATATAATCTACGTAATTTTCATAAACTATTGTATATTATATATTGCCAATATTTCAAATAAAAAAACTTTGTTGTAATATCAAAATTTCTACTTTGTTTTACTCAAATTTCACTTTAAAAAACGCTCAATTTGATTAAAAAAGAATAAAATGTTTCCCTGAATTATTTAAATTAATTATTTAAATCTTTTAATTAGATAAATATTATTCTTTGTGACTTTTTTTTAATACGCCAAAAAGAGCAGTTTTAGTCATTTTCAAAGAGTAAACTCTATTTTATATTTGAGTGCTTTTAACACTCGGCCAGAGAATAAAAATTATCATTGTCCAATAGATGAATTTTAATCTTTTGGACAAAAATAAAATTTCTTAAAATTAGGACAAAATTATTTTAATTTTGAAAGTATAAATTTTATTTATTTGGGAAGTATAATTTTAACCCTTAGAAAAGGATGGACGTATAGTTATTCCGCAGAAGGATAGGAAAAGAATGGATTTCATCCTTTTATTTTTAACCGTGTAGGTTTTGTTTTGCATTTGAATTTTTTTGTGCTTTCCAATCGACACTTTAGCCAATATACATTTTTCTCACCTACAAACACTTGCGGTGGTCGATTGAAAAGTAACTAATAAAAAAACATCAGTTGCTCGTGTTTCGTTTTTCAAAAGCTTCTGCGTTTACTAGTACGTAGGCTAACTATTTTATTAAAAATAATATTGACAGTGAATCTCAACATATGTGTGTCTTATGTATTGTAGATAATGGACTCGTTTGAATCGCCCGTTATTACTGACCACCATCGTAACAGAAATTTCTATATTAAAATTATAAAAAGATGTTTGGCGAAAATTAAAAAGTAAGTTATTCTTGTAAAGAATTCGGTATCGAATTAATTTAAATTTATTTAGAGATACAAACGAAAAGAAATGCTGGAAATGTCAAAATGCAAGCATAGTACGGTCAGCATCTTTAAATGCAATTTAATAAGAACGTATGATGCATTGGAGTTTTCTAACTCATTTTATTGTAATAAATCGAAGGTAGCACAAGATATGTTTATACTTAAACGTTGCATAGTTTTAAAACCCAAACGAACTGATCGCAATACAAAACAAGGAGTCCGAAAAAGGTTATTATATTATACGAACACGTTCTACAGAATTACAAAGTATGTCAAAATACATTTTTGAATATACTGTCAGGTGGAATGGGGTCAGGTGCCAAGTCGTGGCGGCGACCGAAAATTTCGTAAATACTAAGCAAAAAAGCACAGCGTTATCGATTTTATTAAAAAATATAAAATAATTAAAACGCACTCATGTCACAACCAAATTTATCATCGACAATATTTGGCTGGTGACCCTGTCAATTAATAAAATTTGGCTTCAATTTAAAAAGGGAAACCCCGAATTTTAATTTGGGATTCAAATCACCTGCCACCGCTATGTGTTTAACGTGTCTTTGATTCAAGGAGCAGCTCAAAATTGAAACAGATATGCAAAATAAGATAGAATTAATGACAATGTCCAGAGTACAGAAGCTCAGGAGCAAAACTTTCCCTGCCCTTCTGAACGAAGAAGATGATGGGTTATTAACCATGTCTATTGATTGTCAAAAGAACATGACGCTGCCCAAAGTTGCCGATCAAGCTGCATACTACTTAGTAGTCAGTTGTATTTATATTTATTTGGAATGGTTGTGTGGCACCGGGCACTCATCTTTAACCCCACATATTATAATGTTTTCTTATATGACGGCGTACTGAGAAGTCTGGTAAAATTGCAACAGAGGGCACCACTATCGCAAATCGCAGATCATGTGTTTATACCATCTGTCACTAGACCAAATTAAAATTTTCAAACAGATTTTTGTCATTTAGTTCAGTTTTGACAACCATTTAAAACAGACAACCCATTGTTTTTTTTTTTTTTTGCAAACATGGAAAAAGTGAATTTAGTGTGTTAATTAAACATTACATTGATAAATATTATGGGGACCCTTCCCCATCGATTAAAATGATTCACAAGTGATTGAAATGAAATCTCCACATCAAAATGGTTGACAAAATCCATGATATTGCATCGAAGGCATCGCAAAAGAACGTGTGCGCAATATATCACATGAACATTTGAATATGGGCTATCCGCGCGCTGGATGCCGTGTTTGCTTACAATCGACCAAAATCGCACACGTGTAATAATTTCAGAGCCAGGTTGGCGATGTTCAAGTGAAATAAAAAGGAATTTTAGCGCCGTTTCATAACTGTGGATGAAACATGGATCCACCACTGTACACTGGAGACCAAAGAACAGTCTAAACCGTGGATTTATACTGGCCAATCAACGCCGAAGAAGGCTAAGGCCATGGCCACAGTTTTTTGGGGTGCACGCGGCATAATTCACATTGATTGGACGAGCAGTCAACAGCAAATATTAATGCAACTTATTAGACCATTTCTACGACGTTTTGAAAGAAAAGCGACCGCACTTGACGAAGAAAAAAGTTTTCTTCCATCAAGACAATGCACGGGTGCATACGTGTGTAGTTGCCATGGCTAAAATCTATGAATTACGCTTCGAATATTATACACATCCACCATTTGTTTCCGAATTTGAAAAAATGTCTCGGGGAAAGAGATTCGGCTCTTATGAGGAGATCATCGAAGCCACAAACGCCTATTTTGAATGGTTGGAGATATCGTATTATTCAGAACGGATCGAAAAATTTGAAAAACGTTGGACTAAGTGTACCGAGCTAAAAGGCGACTATGTTACAAATAATTCTTTTTTGGCCGAAAATATTATTCCTTGTTTCATTTTTACCAGACTTTTCACTCCGCCCTCGTATACAATTGAACAGAAAATTTTCTGCCTAATTTAGAATTAAACAAAACACACACAGTTCGTTTAGTGGCTGATGGATGCGGCGGCCAAAATAAAAATTCTACCGATTAAAAGTTACTCCCAAGAGCCCTCTTAAGCTATTAAAAGTTGCTCCCAAAAACGTGTTATCCTTTGAGTTGGTTTTTCAAGTGCCGGGACAATTTATATATTCCACCT
This sequence comes from Nephrotoma appendiculata, assembly GCA_947310385.1. Taxonomy (NCBI): domain Eukaryota; kingdom Metazoa; phylum Arthropoda; class Insecta; order Diptera; family Tipulidae; genus Nephrotoma; species Nephrotoma appendiculata. Next base: position 112,876,226 of record OX371224.1, read on the forward strand.
GATAGAGTTTTGGTCAAATTGAAAACCAAGTTCGAACAAAAGAAGCAATTATAGAAGTGGGCGAATATTTAAAGATATACAAGGAACGTGGAACAATTAATAATATTGGTGTGCGTGCCCAAGTGATGAGTGCCCTGAAATCGATTTTAAAACCGAAATTAATAAAATCTTAAAGCCGCCATTGGCATTTTAAGTTTAACTAATCCAAAAGATCTAATTTCACTTAAAGTTAAAACAAGACGATTGTTCAAATTCGAGGTGAACCTTTTTCAAATCAGATATCGGAGCTTCTAAGACAAATAATAAAGGAGGTGTAAATCTCACTAATTTGAAATTTACAAGACTGACCAATGACATTAAAGCAAAAGATGCTAAACCAAACGATGTGGTTAAAATGCATGTTGGGCCTGAATGGCGGGAAAACGACAGTTTGAATTTTTATAAAACTATCATAGATGGTAATCAAACTTTAAAATTTATTTTAAGGCAATAGTACAAAAATTTAAACCAAAAATGGTTTAACCTGTAGTTAAACATTTAAACGTTAAACGTTTTAGTTAAACGAGAATCAAAAATCTATTCCAAAATTGTTTTTAAAATACAAGATTAATTTGGATAATGGTGTAATATATGGTAAAATAGGGCTACAGATAGCGATTGGGATTTCTCGATAAAATTTAATTCTCGAGAAATCGATAAACTTTTTTAACAGTTCCCGAGATTCTCGAGAATTCTCAAGATATTTACAAAAATAAAGAAAAAGACAGATTAAGTATAATTATATCACATTTCGTATTGATATTATTAATATGTGTATGTATTATCCATTTTATAAACAAATAAATATTTCATTATTACAAAACCAAATTTTCATATTCAATTTTTAGAAAAACTTCAATATAAAACTTATAAAAAAATTGTAAATACGCGGAAAAAAGTTAGTGGAATTTTTTGTTTTTTATGAAATGCGATTTTAAAAAACACAACACGTCTACTGCTTTATCAGATAAGCATCTTTCTTGGGAAGATAAGCATCTTTCAGCAACTTTAAATTTGGCGTTAATTGGTCCGTTAATTTATATAAATTAATTTCCTTACCAATCGTCTGGGGCTCGATTTGTTGTTTTGCTTTTGTAACTGTGGACGTAGATCTTTTTATTGCTTCCTCCAGTTTTTCTTTTAAGTTCGGGCTTTTATTGTTTTCTTTATCCGTACCATTGTCATCACCATCAAGATTATCATTTTCATCTGCAATTTCAGTAAATAGATGATATATTTTATCATAAATTGTTTAGCGGTTTTAACGATTTTGTCCATTAATGTAGATTGAAAAAAGTCGCCAGCAGTTCTCAAAGAGCATTGATTTGGGTTTACATTATTGTGGTTATTCAATATTTTTAGTAGAGAATTTAGTAGGCAGTTACGGCGTTTCGCAATTTGTAATTTTATTTCGATTAATAATTCCTGACTAATACAAGAATTATTTTCTTGGAGCGTTTCAAAAACTAAACTCTAGTATTCCCTCGCTAGATAATAAATTCGCATCAAGGCGGGATAGAGCTTCCACAGCAATTTGAATAGGATTCAAAATTTCTAAAATGTGTTTGGCAATGGTCGTGTCGTCGCTATTCCACATATTTCGTAAATTAAGCTCTTCTAACGATTTTAAAACCGGATTCAGTATTCTTAAAACCGTTCGACCATTTTTCCCATACTATTCCAGCGAGTTTTACAATCCAATATTAAATTCAATTAAACATTTTCAATTTGTGTTACGTTGTTTTGTAAAACAGAATTTTTCACAGGAGACCTCTTAAAAATTTTCACAATTTTTCTCATCTTCATTATCGTTCTATTTATGTTATGTGTGTTAACTATTTCGAAATTATTACGTATAGTATATCCTTCGTCGGATTCGTTTCCATGTAGAAAACATTTTTGGTCGTCATTTTCCGTTTGAGATTCTAAGGAGCTTTCAGATTCTAAACAATGGCCATTTTCCGATTTTTCGTAAAATATTTTAATGACAGCAAGGTGTATAGCATGATTATAGCATAATTGTAAATATGCTGGTGATAATGATCCAAACTTTACCATAACGGACGCTCCATCGCTTGTAGTAGCAATAACATCATTTACAAAACGTATATTAAATGTGCTTAATTTTTGATTGACTTGTTCCAACATTTTTTCTGCTGGACAGCTACCGTGTATTCGAATTAGTCCAAGGTTATCTGATTTTAAGATTTCGTAGTATATTTGAATATTCAAATAACGCCGATTGCGAAAACTGGCCCACTCATCTATGGACAACGAAACTTTACCACCATAGGCTTTTATAATATTGATTTTATTAATATATTCTTCTTTAATTTTATCATAAAATGTATACACTAGATTCATTATGTCAGTCGGATATTTCGGGAGTTGATGGCCTTGTAGTTTCTAGCTGGTTCGTATGAAAGCACAGGTGGAAACTTTTGTAAATAGGAATGTTATCATACTCAGCTAATTCCGACACTATTTCCTCTAATGCTATTTTCTTTCTCGAGAAAAAAATGTCTATTTTTGGGTGTTCCGGATGTTGATGCTTCGTACGATTTGGAGGTAAAATACCTGCCTCAGGCTGCATTCGAGTAAATACTTTCTTCATGCCGTGCTTGCCATCTAAGTGCCAATGCAAACCAGTCCTTGATGATCCTTTGCATGATAAATTTTTTTTTACATATAATGCATTCGGCTGTATTTTTATCTGCAGCTTGTTTAAAATATTTCCAGCAATCGCTATAACTGTTTTCGGTCGTTTTGTATATTGGGACTGAGAACAGATTTTTTGTTAATTTTGAAGAATCATTTTAAACGCAATTTAACTTACTGTATCATATCAAACAACAAGAAATTTTGAGGTTAGATCATTGATCTGTTTGACGCAATTTAATTTGTTTTACCAAAAGTTTGTTTATATTAAATAGCACAATGCAAAATTTCAGAGTTTTACCAATCGATTAGAATATATTTTGTTATCTTTATTTTCAAAAATTATTCAAATCAATATTTTTATTATTTTAATATCCGAAACTATTTAATAAGTTAGTTTTCTAATTTAAATTGAATATTTGACAAATAAAATGAAAATGTTTAATGGAAAATAAATGAGGCGAACTAAAGAGAGCGTTTAATGAAAATAGTGGTGAATTTGACGGATCGTTTAATGAAAAATATGGTAAATTTGGTAAAATTATAAATTTTTTTTTTCAATATTTCTCGTATTTCTCGAGAAAAATAAATGAACTTCCCGGGAAATGAGGAATGCAAAAGTTGAAAAAATTCCCGAGATTTCCCGATCCGAGAATTCTTGGTCCCAATCGCCAGCTACAGAAAGTAGCGAAATTATAAAAATTAGGTTTAAAAGAATTTGAAAATAACAAGTTTTTTTCAATTATCTCGAAAATTTTAAAAACGGAATAGATCGCTTTTGATTCTAATCTAGCAAACGTATTGCAACAAATTTTCGATGGTACAACAACATTACTATCATCTGACAGACACTATCGGTTATAACACTGATCTGCAGCTGAATAAAATCATTTAATTATCTAATTTATGGAGAAACGTTCAAAAATTAAATTTAACAACAAACATGCGTGTTCATTTGCAAAATGATCAATCAGCTGTAACATTTTCAAAACAATTAGTAGACATTGGAAATGGAAAAACTCAGATTGATATTACAACTGGTTTAATTACATTTTCACAAAATTTTTGTCAAAAGAATGAAACGAAAAATTAATGAAAGCGTGTATACCCGAATATTGTACACCAATTCAAAATTCATAATTGGTTTAGTGATCGGGCAATATTGGCAGCAAAAAATAAGGACATTAATGATATCTTCAATTTTTTTTTAATTGTGTTCTGGATCAACACGAAATGATAAATTATCATAAAGAATTTTTAAATTCATAAGAATTTACTACGAAATACAGGGTTATCCAATTCGAGGTTGATAAAGTAGAAATCTGTATACCGACATCTGTCAAAGATAAACGTCAAGTACGCTGTCATTTATTTAGTTGCCATTCTGCCATTTAAGAATATGGAGCTTTAACAATCGACCAACGCGTTAAAATTAAACGCGGAAAAACAGGCCGTCGATGCTGATTTTTCGAACAAAATTTTCTTCAGTGATGAAGCTCATTTTTCGCTTGGTGGATACGTTAATAAGCAAAACTGTAGAATTTGGGGCTCAGAAAATCCACAATTGATTGTAGAGAAGCCATTACACCCGGAAAAAGTCACTGTTTGGTGCGCATTGTGGTCTGGTGGTGTGATTGGGCCGTATTTTTTTGAGAACAACCATGGACGAACCGTTACCGTCAATTCTGAGCGCTATGGCCGCATGTTAACCGATTATTTTTTTACGAAAATCGAAGATTATGATCTTGACGATATGTGGTTCCAGCAGGATGGAGCAACCAGTCACGTAACACGAGCAAATCGAGATCTTTTGCAAGAGAAATTTCCTGGACGTTTGATTTCGCGATTGGCTGATGTCAATTGGCCTCCAAGATCCTGTGATTTAACGCCTTTGGATTTCTTTTTGTAGGGCTACGCGAAAGATCGTGTTTACGCAAACAATCCTCAAACTCTTGACGAATTGAAAACTAATATTCGTAAGGTAATGGCCGAGATACCGCCCGAAATGTGCCGAAAAGTCATTGAAAATTACCTCAAAAGAATCAAGGCCTGTAAGAAGTCCCGTGGAGGACATATGAATGATATCTTGTTTAACTAAAAATGGCAAGGATCAATCTGTAAAATGAAATAAAAATTACAATACATTCCGAATATTTTGTGTGTTTTTTTTAAGTTTACTTTATCAACCTCGAATTGGATTCCAACCATATTACTGGCAAATACAAAGGTTTAATTCCACGCATTCCCGATACAGCGGGCAGAGTACAGCTAGTTTGATGATAAAAATGTTCTTTGTGGTAGTTTAGTATATGACAACACTTCCTCTAAAAATCATCATCAAGCTCAATTTATTTAAAAATGAAGAAAGTTTTGCATTTAATAAATTTTTAAGTGTATATGGTATTTCAATAGTTTACGTGCATACAATTTTTAATAAACTATAGTAAAACTTGAAATTTAATTCTGATAACTCTACACCTACACATATATCAAATATTAATTTCACAAACTTTATCATTCTGCAAAGTTACAAAGTAAATTATCACCAAATACAGTGAGACAAATAAAAGTTTATGTTTTCTTCGAAATTTCAGATTATTTTTGTTTTTGACACCAATTCCATTGAAAATTAAATTAAGTTTTTACTATTTCCTATATAGCTATATACATAAATAACTGGGGATATTAGTTTACCTAACCTCCTTCAAAAAGAAAAACATCTAAAAAAATAAAATAAACAACAACAACAACAACATGAAACAAAAATTATTTTACTTAATTTAAATTAAAATATAAAACGTAGCAGAAAATAAAAATAAAAATAAAAATAAATTAAATTAAATGTTGTTTTCCGTTTTATTTTAATTAGGAAACTTTTCCAACTATACTATTTTACTACTACTACTACCGTATACGTGTATGAATGGTGTGTGTACGGCGTGGAAAATCGGATACGAAAATAACACAACGAATGATAATACAGCGAGCGATAAAATAAAAATAAGAATTTCATTTCCATTTGTAAACTTGTATCGCTTTCTTTATTATGTGTTGACATGAAATTAGCTTTTTAAAGTGTATTAACAAAAAAAAAATATAATTAAAAAAATAAACAAATAGAAATAGAAAAGCTCTCTTCCAGTATTGTACACGATTACATACAATCATTTATTATTTTTCTCGTATCAATTTAAGTATATCAATTAAATTGATTACTTTGTTTTCACTGTTAAACCACACCAACCAGCGTGAAAAAATTTGTAATTAAGATAAAATTAAATCGGAACTTGAGTCATCGCGTCCTTTCGCATAATCAACATTTTCTTTATTTTATTTTCGTTTATATAGCGAAATGTAGACGAGTACGCCGCTATGGTAATAAATGTTCATTGACACGGATATAAATCACGACAATCGAAATAATAAAATTTATTTCACATTACGTGATTATTTATTTCGATTTTTATAAATTGAATAAAATTTACAACAACAAATAAAAAAAAACGGATAAAAGCTCACCCAACAAAAGTCTATTAATTGTACTGCCACGATCTCATTTATTTATATCCATTGTTTTTTTTTAATTTTATTTCCTATTTAATTCAATAAACAAATTGTTTTTATTTCTAGATTTTGTTTTGTAATTTAATTGATTATTTTTATTTGAAATTAAAAATAATAAAAATAAACAAATAGAATCGTACAGTGAAAAACAAAAACAATTTATGAAAATGTAAAACTTAGTAAATCAATGTGGATGAGAGAAAAAAAGCTTCGATTGAATATTCTTGCAGTTGATGTTGGTGTTGTTGGTATTTTAATTGTGCAATTTAAGTTAATCAATATACTCTATTTCTATGTACAGACATATATGCATGCTGCATGCATATACATATAAAATATAATATTGTCTAGGATAAAATACCAAATATTTATAAAAATGTAATTTATTTGCTGGGATTCAAAAACTATATACGGGTTTTATGCACATAATTGGAATTTACTTAATTTGATCAAATTTTAAAAAGTTTATTACATTCAAGGGGGTTTAGATAATCGAATAGGATTTTATTTTGAGAGTTAATTAAAAAGATTGCAGTAACGTGATTTCAGACTAAAAAATATACTACTCACATGTAACACACATATACACATTTAAAGCACATCAAGAGGCTTTTTAATTAATTTGTTTTACTAAAATTTTTGTGAAATTTATTGCTGAATAAAATTAGCACTAGCTCATTTGTACTGTTTTATGATGTATCGCTTGGATGGTTTTTGTCTTTCTACCATGCAATGAAATTTTAGAGAAACACATAATCGTTCAGTAATTTTTAAACTTTGTGTTCCGGGAAAAAATCATATACGGGATAGCCTGAACACAAATATCTAGAAATACATGATAGAAATTAGTAGCCAGAATTATTTTACAATTACTTTACAATCGTTTTACTGTACTGGAATCCGAAAAATCGGTAAGTATAACCAGAGCCTCCTAGATAACGTATTAATGATATATTTCTCATTTTGCTAAGAATTTTCGTGATTTACAAAGTGATCGTTTGCCTTTACATATTAGATACCAAAACCAGCACTATTTGGAGCCCGTGAACTTTCTAACAAAAAATACCACGTAAACGTATACGGTTCTAATTGGAAAACAAAGAGGAAACATAATTATTATTGGATTCAAATAGATTCCAATTGCCGCCATATTGAATTGTTTTAGTATTGTTGATTTACTCTGTTAATATTTTATAAATGCAAATTAGTGAAAATTTTATTAAAAATTATTATTACATTAAATAAAATCGTAATTTACTTAATAAAATTTTAAAAAGATAATAAATACAAAAGATATTAGAGAAATATATAAATAACTTAAAGAAAAATTTGAATTTTTTACAGTTGATAAAAACCAAAGTTAAAGAAACAGTTAACAAATAAATAAAATTAAAGCTTTAGCAAAAAAAATATCAAATATGTTATGTTTATTGCAATTTTTCACTCAAAATGTTTAGTATTTTATCAATTGGGCCAATAACAAGCCACTTCCAATGATTAGGGCAAGATACCACTATATAGGTCGAATGGGCCTATCTATAAAGACCTTTTTTCAGTATAAGGTTTTTAGTACCGGAGAAAATGTAACCTTATGTTAATAGTAGTTTTGCTATTGCGTGCACCTATCTCTAAAAGTGGCTTACTATTAGCCAAGATTTATAAAATATTCAAAATTTACGGTGCAAAATTGCTATTAACAAAAAAAACCTTATACCGGAAAATGTTCTCTATAGATAGGCCAGTCCGACCTAGTGGTATCTTGCCCTAATCTCTGGAAGTGGCATGTTAATGGCACTGATAAGTCATCATGTCCTAATGTTATAATGTCATAATTTACTCATTTTTTTTTTTGCTGCGTGCCTTATTTCTAGGAGACGGTTCTTGCAAGAAAAAAGTCGGGAAAATTCGGAAAATCGAAAAATTACGTTTTTGTTTGATGCACGTATCCGATCCAGATGGTGGAAAACTCGGAAGACTCTGGAAAAACCCGAAGAATTTTTTTTTTTTACCGCATCAGTTAAGAACGGCTGAACCGGTTTGACTCAATCTTTTTTGCCGCGTTCCTAATTTTCAGAAAATGGTTCTTGCGAGAGAAAAGTTAGGAAAATCTACCGGAAAAGTCGGAAAATTTGAAAAAAATATGTTTTTGTACAAGATTTCATACGTATCTGATCCAGATGGTATTTTAGAAGCGAAAAATTGGAAAATATGAGTGGAAAACGCGGAATCTTCCGGAAAAACTAGAAGAAAATTAATTTTATTCTAGCGCATCAGTTGAGAACGGCTGAATTGATTTAACTCTCTCTTTAGCTGTGTTCGCAATTTCCAGAAGTTGGCTCTTACAAAAAAAATAAAAAATTGGAAAATCCACCGGAAAAATCTGAATGTTCGTAAAATTTTAAAATGATGTTTTTTACGAGATTTGGCACGTATCCGATCCAGATGGTATTATAAAAGAGAAAAATTGAAAAATCTTAGTGGAAAAGTCGGTAACTTTCGGAAAAATCCGAACAAAATTAAATTTTTTTTCTCGCGCATCAGTTGAGAATAGCTGAACCGATTGGACTCAATCTTTTTTGTTGTTTCGCAGTTACCAGGAGATGATTGATATAAGAGATTGCGTTGATATGTATGTCAAGATCAAAACGTTTAAATTTCAGCCGCTTCAATCAATCGAAACTACGTTCCGAGCAGTACATTCATCTGCGCGATGCCATCGTTTCGGACAGAGATGTAACCAACGTCGGTCAATTGACCATTCTACCAGCGACATATGTTAACAGCCCACGGCATATGCGTGAATAAGCACAGGTGTGACATTACGGACAGCCAGATTTGTTCATTAACTTCACATGCAATCAAAAATGGTCTGAAATTACCGGTAATCTACTGCCACGACAAACTTCCAGCGATCGCCACGACATCACCGCCCGTGTGTTTCAACAAAAACTCAGGACGTTAATGGACTTCATATAGTGACCCTTTATGTCCCTAGACAATTTTTTCTACGAAACACCCTGAAAAAGTACATATGTGCCTTGATGTTATTTCATATATAAATTGGCATTTTTCGAAATTTATGTGCACAAAATAAGGCAAAAAATTATTATTTATTAATTAATATACACCACTATATGTAAATAACTGTAAATTATCTGAAAATAAAAAAATCCTTTACAAAACTCTGGATATGCGACGAACATCCAAAATATAGAGCAACGATGTCTCACCACAGTTTTGTGAAATAACACACTCTCTCAGGTGCGATGATAATATTATCAGATCGGAAAGGTTAATTACAGATAAAGCAGCGCCTATTTCAGATATTTGGCTAATGCTAAATGAAAATTCACGTAAAGCGTAGTGCCATCAGAAAATCTAGTAGTAGACGAGCCATTATTTCCTTGTGGTGGAAGGATTAGATTCACATAGTACATATATGGCTTCCAAACCAGCTAAATATGGCATACAAATTTAGTGGATCTGTGATGCAGCAAATGCTTATCCACTTACCGGTCAAATATATACCGGAAAACCAACGACTGGAAGAGAAAGAACCAAGGTGAACGAATCGTTCAAGAATAAGTATTTCGGTATCGAAAAAGTGGCCGCAATATCACGATGGATAATTTTTTTATGACGCTACCAGTCCCACGATTGTTGATGTCTTGAGATTTGTCAGTAGTGGGTACGTTAAAAAAAAATGAAACATATATACCATTGGAGATGTTGGTGACCAGAAATCGAGAACCTCTGTCTGCCATATTTTGATTTTTGATTTTCGGAAAATAATAAACACCGTGTTTTAATATTGGAGCACTATCCGGTGCCGAAGGGAAATTTTCTACTGAAACTGCCGCCATTATTCACTTGAGTCGCTACTAATCAACAATTAAATTGTATTTAACTTCATAACTTTATTAATATTTAGTTGTACACAGTAATAAATATAGTGAATAAGTTTTTAAGTTTAAAATTTGAGTGCTGTGCTTGTGTGATACTTATAATGGTTACTCCTCCAACGAAAGCCTCTCGAACGTCATTAATATTCAAAACACGGTTCCCCACAGTTGTAAACGAGCTAGATTTGATCGTGAATTTCATTAAATTTCCTAATTTGTTTTGTGTTTCTTTTGTCGAATGACAATGAAGATGAAAGACGACGAAATAGATCGGTGACCAGTAGTACGAGTAGTGTGTTGTTTCGGTACTGGAAGATAATGAAGAGTCGAAAGTTTGTTTGCAACAGTTCATGTTTGCAACAATTGTTCAAATTCGTCCGAACCGGATGACGAACTCGAAGAGAGCCTTGAAGAAGATGACGATCCACCAAATGAAAAACTCACATGATTCGATAAGTATTTTATAAACGAAGAAGATTCTCAAACTTCGACCCAAGCCGAATATTTTCTGGATGAACAAGACGCAATTGATCAGTTTCCCCATGTCGTCTATGTGCAAATGAATTTATCGGAGAGCAATTACTATTTTTCCACGAAGATGCTTTACTGATCGAAATAATAAATAGTGTTACCGCGATCCACAATCCAGTCCGTCGATTACTTACCACAACAAATATGTATACCATGCGTAAAAAGGGTTCATCAATGCGCGAAACGAACGAATTCGACACGGTTCAGGAAAAACTAATGAACAGTTGAAATCGTGTTTTTTAATTTAATAATTTTCTTATCAATATACAAAATATTTTTGATTTGTAAACGCAATTTATTAAAGTTTTCCTTATTTTTCACGATTTTATTATGTATTTTAAATCCATATAAAAATGCAAAAATTAAATAAAAATAATTAAATTAATTAGTTGGTACTTTATATTTAACACGTTTTACCTCGACTGTAACGCCCAAGCAACCCTCTAGATGATTTTACAATTCATTACGGATCATTCGAGTTTCACACAGGGGGCATTGAATCATATTATTTTCCGTTACGCATATAAAATCACTGTTCCGGGATGTTGATGTTGTTTGATACCGATGTAAAAGCGTATCCTAGCCAAATAAATCATCCATAACATTTTTATCGATTAAATCGTTGGTACCTCCTGTAATCGTGTCATCGATTAAATCAATTACATCATCATCTGTTTCTTCATCTTCACAATAATCATTGTGGCTATGTTTACCTTCAGTAGATCGTCTTGCATTTCTTGAATCGTTTGATTTCTACCGTCTCTTGTGCTGCGTGTTCTCTCTTGTTCATCATCACTATCTAACAAATCGACAACCTGATATACTTCCTCGATTAAAATTAAATCATCGTCGTCATTTTCTTCAACTAATTTTGGTTGCTCGTGGTCGGAATCTGGTGTAGTTTGCGGAACTTTATCGCCAAATCGTTTCGTTCATAAGTCGCGAACTGTGTGATGAACAATATCATCTAGTTTAGCGACAGGTGAATCAGAAAAACTTCTACCTTTCCCAAAAAAAGGTTGAACTGCTGGGGATGATTTAGGAGTAGAATGTGGAGTATCTTCACTAGTCGGCAAATCTGTAATACGAACTACATTGGTTAAGTTGCGACCCGGTCGATCAGAATAATTAGGATGTTTAGTTTTTGTACTAGTTTGTCCCTTTTGGGTCGCGCCAGCTTGATTTGTCGGGAAAAATTTTCGTATGTCTCGCACATTATTTGCTTTAACTTTGCGCTGTGATAAAGCGGGAGTTCGTTGAGGAGCTTTTCGTTTTAATGAATTTTGAGGTTCTTAAATTTTTTCAAAAGTTCCGCTGCACGAATCAACATGTGCTCCACCAAGTATCGTGTGGCCCAGGAGCTCGATTATGAATCCGCTTAACATATCTATAAAATGGTTTACGATGCTGACAAATACCATTACGATGCAATTGATACGCTGCTCGATTAATTCCCTGCATCATTTGTTTAAAATTTGGCCCATGCCCATCGTTTCCTTCCCGGATACCCCGAATAAACAAATACGCATGAATCATTTCGTGTAGAAGAGTTTCAATCAAATCTTTCCGCGGTCTCAATTTTAACAAGGGTTCACTCAGTCGAATTGTGCACTGCATACCAAAATTATTTTTGCACGAAAAGCATATCCCAGCACAACTATACATGCGTGTACTCTATTCTAGTGAAACACATTGCAGCTTGCCCTGAAAAAATCGCAAATCAAATGCTCCAAACATTGTGAAGATGTCTGGCGTGGGCCCGATTGTCTCCCAATCTGGATGCATTAAATTACGTGTGGTAATTAAACCATTAAAAATATATTAAATTATTAAAAATATTAATTTTTTATAAATTTTTTTTAAATACAAAATCATTTTTTACTAAAATAATTTTGTATATTTTTCTGAACACTACAAAACAAAACAAAAAATTGACATACGTCAAAATTTGTAGAATGAATGAAGTTTGCTTTGATTTAAGGGTTGTACAAAACAAGGGAAATTTAAAGTTTCCCCCTGAAATGGATAGTGCTCCCGATAGCGGCTCCCGATAAATAGGTAGAGCAAGAAATTTTTTTTATCGATTTTTAACTAAAAAGATGAATGAAAAATCTTAGTTTAGAGTTAAATAAATTAATTATATGCAATAATAGCACGCTAAATAATATAAGTTTTTGTACATAGAAAATTGGCTGCTCCGGATACAAACACAGCAAAAGTTATCATTTGTTCCAATGTTCCCAAAACAAACAGAAATGTAATTATGTTGTCAACTTTACACTGCGATAGTAATGTTAGTGGGTCAAAATTTAAGCCTGAAATAATCCATTTCTACAATAAGACCAAAGGCGGAGTTGTAACCATGGATAAAATGTTGAAGGGCTATTCTACCAAACGCAAGACATTGCGATGGCCAATGGATATATTTTACAAGATGTTGGACGTGGTATCTTTAGTTTTGTACCTTATTTATAAAATAAATATTTCTTCTTTTGCTAAACGATCAAACAGCCGATTTCTTCAGGATTTGGGACAATTTCTAGCAATGCCATTAATAGAAACGAGATCTAAAAATCCCACAATTATAAGACACTTTTCAACAAAGTTAGCAATAGAATCGGTTCTCGGTCACTCAATAACTCCAAATCAATCAGCAGTGAACGAGCAAAAAATATTGGAAGCTCCAAACCAGTCGTCGATTAATGTTATTTATGTCGAGCAATGGCTCATAAACAGAGGAAAACCAAAAAAAAAATAGTTGTGTTTGCTATCGACCAATATTGCGATGAGCACACTCAAACAATCTCAAAGTGTTATAATTGTTAACTGTAACTTTGTATATAATTATTTTTTTTATTACATTGATGGACCATTGTACCATTTGAAATAAGTGAAGAATTCGTGTTTAAATTATCTGAGGTACACATGTACCTTTTCAGGCTTTCCGAAGGAAAAATATTTGAACAGTAGTATTTCTAAAACTCGGCATGTTATGGATACATTTTTTCAGTGATATAGCATCACATTGAGAGGCTTCAAAGTGTCACTGAAGCTCACTTCTCTACCTTCATGATAACTAATAAATAAAACCATTTCAAAATGGAAAAGTTACACCTGTACCTAATCAGGGACATAAGGGTTAAACAGATGGTTTTCGGACAGCCACGTTGTTGGATGTACTCAGTAGAATGGCAGAAACGTGGATTACCACATAACACACATTCCGCTATGGTTAATTGAGAAAATCAGATCAGATCAAATCGATTCAATCATTAGCGCCAAAATATCAGACCCAAAAGCAGACTCGGAGTAGCTCGCGGTAGTCGCAACAAGCATTATTCACGGTCCGTGCGGAGATCATAATACAGATTCACCGAGTAGGGTCAATAGGTAATGCACAAAACAATATCCGTGCCTGTTGCTGCATACACAACTAATGGAAACGACGGTTATCCACTATATCAGCGTCGTTGATCCGAAGATCGTGGCAGAACAGTCACTTTGATGGTGAAATTAAAAGATGCCGTGGTCGATATTCGCTGAATCGATCCGTATTTCAAGCTTCTATCGAAAACATTCGCAACACATCGCAATGTTTAATTCTGTAACTCCCCATTAAGTCCATTAAATATGTTTGCAAATAAGTGAACAAAGGTAGTGACCTGGTAGTGTTCGGCATTGCTGCACCGGATGCGAATACCCAAGTGTCAAGATTCTAATTGGGCCGTTACGTCAGTTGCAATGAGCCGATATGGCGTATTTTCTCATTTGCATTACACGAACCTCATCTCATCAACATTTGTGGGTACACTTTGAGAATGGAGAACCTGTCTAGTTCACGGAAGGTAATGCAGCACAACGAGCAGAACGATCAAGAGCTACAACATCCATGAATTTCTTCAAAATTTGCCAAAGCGATCCGTTCGTACGAACATTGCTTTACTGGGAAATGCCCCACTATTATATTTGGTACCAGTCGTCGAGGAAGTTTCAACGACTAATGAAAGGTTAGCCTGTTGCAGGATAACACATCGACGTATCCTGCAACAGGCTAACCGACTAGTTCGGCTGAGGCGCTTGGCCACGTGTACACCATTCATCCACGACAAGACGACTGCTTCTATTTTCATTTACTTTTGTTCCATGTTCGTGATCCTACTTCATTCGAATCGATTCGTACTATAGATGGTGTATTGTATGCCTATGTGAAGAAGTTACAGTTGGCCACGAACATGGAAGTCGCGTTACAGAACGACCGATTTTTCCAAACTACTGTTGGCGCTTTGCAATGGTCAAATTCCTGTTGATGTTTTGACAGGATTGTGAAAATTGTACGTTGCGTGTTCGAGAGTTGGCAAACCGTCATCGTTGTTCATTCACACGCCGGACAAAAAAACTTTTAATTCTATTCGAATAAAATACATTAAGTTATTTTTAATTCTAACTGACTCCAATTCATTGCCACACTGAGAGAAAAAATCCAAAAAACAAATCAAATGCCTGAGTTTGAATCGACATTTCATTCGCTTTTCAATACATAATGCCGCCTTTATGGTTGCGTTATTTGTTTGTTCTGGCAATTTTTACCACCAATCATATTGCTCAAAAATTACGATTTTTTTCTTCTGAATTTTTCCACAAGAGATAATTGGTCCAAGTGAATGGAATGGCCATTCAACTCAATCGTCTATTGAGAATTGAGTTGAGTTGTTTGATTTGTTCTCTCATCAAAATCATATTTCGTGCAGGGCAAAATAAGAAGAAAATCATTAATTCGAAATTACTAATTATGGTCATAAATATTGTGATCTACTAATTTTAACTTCAACAAGCCAAAGGGTAGCATGAGAATCTTTTGTCGGGATATATAACAAAATATTTAACGTAATATTCAGTTTTAATTAATAACTATATTTAAATGTAGAAAAATCATACCTCACAAAAGTCCCTAACTCAATCAATATTAATTTCGTTACAAAATTGTACTGAACATCTTTTAAGCCGACATATGAGGCTAAGTGGACATAATAACCTCTATAAATAAATTCTCGTACATATATGTGAAACATAAAATACGATTAAACCGCTCTCTGATAAAATACATTTTCAGAATTGACATCGCACATACCTATACGCATACAATAACTACTTTACGTCCTTCCATTTATATATTTTATTTACAAAATACTATACGGCCACATTGAATGGTCGAACACATAAAAACCTTTTATTATTCCATTTATTAATCGACCAAGTGAAAATATCTGTTTATGTCACATGAAATAAATTTTCTTATGTTCTTGTGTGATTTTCGCTTTTATGTAATACTCTTGGTCGTCGTTTTCACCACCCATATCTCGCATTTTGTATGTAGCATTCATATATATATATTATAAAGGAACAGAAAAATCATAATTAAACTGTAAGACTATAAAATAATTTGTCTGACATTTCAACAATTATTATGATTACTATTATTGTGATATGAACAAGGAGCGAGCGTGCACAATAATAAAACGAAATCTAAAATGTTCTTGGTATAGTGGTATCGAATTTTTCCGATTTTCTTTTTCATTGTACAAATACATATTTATATGTATAAAGAGGAAAGCTTAAAACGTGCCTTATCTTTGTTTTCACATAAACAACACACCAATAACAACTAAAATAAATATATATGTATCTAAGAAAATAATAAAAGTTATATACCTTTTTGTCGTATTTTTTTTTTACGTTTTGGTTTTCTCGTTTCTTATCTACAAAAATAGCACCACACCAATTCTCAACAATTACCTATTTACCGAACAAGTTGGAAAATTTTTAAATCATTTTCCAAACAAAGTAAATATAAACCCGAAAGTATTGTGATTTTTTTTTTGTATGTGTTATGTTAAAGGGGATCACTATTGATTTTCTATAAATATTAAAGATGATATATTATCGGTACTTACAAGTTATAATGAACATCGGCCATATTCGGACGAAATTGCAAAGCCTCTAGTAGGGCAATTTTAGCTTCTTCGTAACGTCCTTGGGCACTTAATACACTTCCTAAATTCCCAAGAGCTGTAAATAAACAAAAAAAACAAAAAGTTTTGTGATTAATTTTAACGGTGCCAACATATAAACCACACATCGTTATATCAAACGATATGTCATAATATTGTATTATTATTTATAACACTTTGGTGCTTGACACCAAAAAACACTTTGGATAATATAATAATAAAATCATCCGCATATAGGCAACGAGTACGTATATGTATATATGCGGTACGATTATACCAGCCACAATCAATATTTACAATAAAAATATTTTTCTGACTTGTTTTCTCGTTTTCATAATTTTCACAGCTTTATATATCAAACCAATCAATAATGTACGCTATACTCATATTGTTGTTATTGTATTCACTTTTAATATATGCGAGCGATTTAATTTTGACCCAGGAAATGAAATGAAATGAAAACAACAACCGCACACTAAACAAACACAACAACAACATCAACAACAAAATAGAAAAGTCTGTAGAAACGGGAATAAATTGCTCTCAAATACACTCACGTGGTTTTGAAAAATGATACAAATAATTCAGTTTTTCATTTTCCAGTTTGGAATGTTTAACAAAACGAAATAAACAAACACACAAAAAAAATTGTTTATGGAAAAGCCAAAAACAAAACATGAGTTTATGTATACGACGTATATTTTACACCATCCTCCTGTTTTTCATCATCATCGTCATCATCATCATACACAAATCAACTATGTACTGTACAAAATAAAAATTCACCCTTAATTTTCACAACCAACATTTTTCTGTTTCTGTCGTTTGTCAATTTTTTTTTGTGTATTGTGTACTCTATCTCGTATAAATATACCTACACACACTTTTCATGTTTAACAGACTAAATACTATGCATATACGTACGTATATGTATATATGTACTCAAAAATTATTCAGGAAAAGGTTTGCGTCACGGGAAAAGCTTTCGTTTTGTATATATTGGTGTCATTTCCCAGTTGTTTTCGTCATTTGATTTGCGCTCATTTTAAATGTAAGCCAATGTAACCAATTTGCATGAATTGATACAAATATTTGAGAGAATGCTTTATAATTTAGCTCAATCGATTGATTAATGAGCCAAATCTAGTAGTCATGCGACTTTTGATCTCGAGATGTTTGAAAATTTACCATTTGTTTGTACAGCGTACCGTGTATGTGCGGCGGTGTCGCTTATTAATTAAATATCTGTATCCTCTCTACAGCTTATCAGACGGGTTTTCTGATCGGGATGAAATTTCACATATAAGTTTTTATTTTCATAAATCGGAAGATCCGAAGAAGTGGCAGCATACAAGAATGTTAGGTTTTACAAATATTTTGCAAAATATATCTTTCATAACAAAAACGACTATGAACTATGCGCCTATGCCGGTTTACCAAAAACCTCATTTATTACGCCAGATTTTACATTGGTGTAGCCAGATTTTACTGGCCAGGTTTTAGCTAGATATTACTTTTACATTGAGGTGAGGTTACCAAGACGCTCGAAGTTTGGTTTTGAACTAATGAAACATTAAATAATTTAAATGTAAAAAATCGGTTGCCTCATCAGACTGCGGAGCAAACTACAAAAATATAAAAAATACTTTGAACTTACTTACAAAATATAATAACAGTTATTTTGCTAAGGCATCCATTTAGCCTAATTGCAACCTCCTAACGAAAACGGTACATTTGTTTCAAATTTTTGAATTTCAATTTTGAGTTTCAGATAAAATAGTGAACGACGATAGTACCTGAAATAAGCTTTTAAATATGTTGGTCCAGCCAGCCTAATTGGAACTCTTTAACCAGGATAGTAAAGTTTTACGAAATTGTATATTCCAATTTTGAGGTTGAGTGAAAATTATAAATAACCATTTACACGCTTATCCAAAGATTTAGACTCAAGTTCTTTGAATTTGAATTAATAGAGATTTGGACTCTGGTTTTGATAG
Organism: Nephrotoma appendiculata; assembly: GCA_947310385.1. Taxonomy (NCBI): domain Eukaryota; kingdom Metazoa; phylum Arthropoda; class Insecta; order Diptera; family Tipulidae; genus Nephrotoma; species Nephrotoma appendiculata. The sequence continues at coordinate 112,894,925 of OX371224.1, forward strand.
CAACTGACATAGCCTATTTGGAACTTCCAACCCAAGATAGCAAATTTGTTACGAATTTGTGTATTCCAAATTTTGAGTTTAACTGCAAATACTGAACGGAATTAATACGACTCCCCAGAGAATCGCACTCACGTTCCATCAGCACCTGAAAGTTGTTATATTTCTCATTTAACTAGCATTATTGGAACTTCCTAACCAGGACAACAAATTTGTGATACATTTTTGTATTTCAATGTTGAGTATGAGCAAAAATCAATAGTCAACGGTCATTAACACTCCTTCCCAGATCTTTGGACTCAAGTACCAACAGCCCATATGCTGTTAAACTCAACTTTAGAGTTTGAGCTAAAATAGTAAACGGCCTACTCAGAGATTTGAACTTAGGTTCCCATTAGCATCTAAAATAAATTATTATATTTGTTATCCAACCTTCCTGTTTGGAACTTCCTAACCAGGACAGGAAATTTGTTAATAATTTTTTTATTTTAATTTTGAGATTGAGCGAAAATGTTGAACTCAGGTTCCGATAGCACTTGAAACAGGTTGCTAAATTGATCATTCAACCAGCCTAATTTGAACTTTCTATCCAGGACAGCTAATTTGTTTTACGGTTTTGTATTTCAATTTTGAGTGTGACTGAAAATAATGAATGCCCATTTACATGCCTTGCCAGAGATTGGAATTTCGGTTCCGATAGCCAGCTTAATTAGAACTCCTAACCCGGACAGTATATTCCTAACGAATTTTTACATATCAATTTTCAGTTTGACTGAAAATTGTCAACGGCTATTTACACGCCTTTCGAGAGATTTGAACCCATGTTCCGATAACACCTGAAAAAGGGTGTTAAATTGCTCATCGAGATAGTATATTGGAACTCCTAATCAGACAGAAATTTTGTTATGAGTTTTCTTATTTTAATTTTGAATTTGAGTGAAAATAGACAAAAACTTTCGATCTCAAGTTCCGATATCATTTGGAATAGAGAGTTAAATTATTCATCCAATCAGTCCAAATATGACTTTGCTAACGAAGATAATAATTGTAATTCGAATATTTGTTTCTGTATAGGTTATGCTAACCTTGATGTTTTTCGTAAATGACTAATAATAAATCTAATCAGAATTCGTATTGGAATAATTACGTATTAGAATAAATGTTGTACTTATTTTATTGTAGTTTAGGGTTAAGTTTAGACTACCAATTATTAGGTGTGGAACTATAAACAATTATTGATGTAAAATAACTATTAGACATAATGAGCACATTATGACACGGTATGATTTAGTACTTAAATATTATTTGTAAAATCATAACGTCGTACTCCATACGAACCGGTGTGAAAATCTAAACAAAATTTGTTATTTTAAAATTTACGCGAGTGTACAATCAACATTTTTACAGTGTAATTCAACAAAAAGTTGAACAAAAATTATTGAAAATTCGCAAGAATTGTTAAAAGTAAACTCAATCAATTTTTTATGTTGCTCGACATGTTTTACGAGCCCGATTATAGATAGTTCCTCGCATTTATATTACATACATAAAATAGTCAAAATACAATGATTAAGGGCTAACAACTCATTCATTTTTTTGTGTTGGAACCGTTGTGTACCGTTGTGTACTTTGATGCACGGAGATGGACTATGAATTAACAAGCTTTCAATGGGAAATTTTAACTAATTAAATTTTTGGGTTGGAACCGTTGTGTATTATGTGTAATTCATGGTCCATCTCACAAGAATTAAATCTTACCATGATATTTTGAAAGCATATTAGTTAGACGATTTAACGTATATAACGAAACTGCATGGAAATCTCTAGGTTTGGCTCCGTGCATCAAAGTACACAACGGTTCCAACACAAAAAATTGAATGAGTTGTTAGCCCTTAATCATTGTATTTTGACTATTTTATGTATGTAATATAAATGCGAGGAACTATCTATAATCGGGATCGTAAAACATATCGAGCTACACAAAAAATTGATTGAGTTTACTTTATACAATTTTAATGCGGTTTTCAATCATTTTCGTTCAACTTTTTGTTGAAGTACACTGTTAAAATATTAAATGTACACTCGCGTAAATTTTAAAATAAAAAATTTTGTTAAGTTTTTCACACCGGTTCCATACGAACGAATTCAATCATAATCTGATTGGAAAATAAATAATCCAATATGATATTTCTATACGTGCACGTGTTGGAAAAAGATACAACATCGGCATACGCTTCTTCCAACTAAAAGATTCTAAATTAAATTTTCAACAATATCTGCCCAAATCAAAAGTTCAAAATTTAACCGGAAGTTACGATTTTTGACAAAAAAACACGTCCGTTAAGCTGTTCGAACCCATACAGCAGAACATTACAAGATAGTACAGATAATAATAGGCTAATTATAGGCTCCATCCCTTAAAAGTAAAACGCGGGTTCTGCTAGCTTTAGAAAAAGTTAGCAGAACCCATATCAAAAAATGATTTAAAAACAATTGGAAAATTAAAGGTTAATTTTAGGCTAACTAAATACGCTTTTAAAATTTGTTTATTCTGCGCGATCTAGAAAATGCAAAATGCTTTATCATTTCAAAGGTAGCTGAACACAAATCGAAAATCGGGCTAAAAATGAAAATAGAACGCAAAACAAGATCTATTGTCAAACAAATAATTTTAAGCTCACAAATAAATAAACAAATGCCCCAATAAAAAATGTACAGGCTTCAGGTCGTTTAATCTAAAGCTAGCAGAGCAAAAATCGAAAATCGAACCAAAACCGAAATTAGCCTAAAATTATTTGTTTGTCAATTGATATTGTTTTGCGTTCTAATTTCATTTTTGGTCCGTTTTTCGATTTGGATTCTGCTAGCTTTGAAATGATAAAGCATTTTGCATTTTCTAGATCGCGCAGAATAAACAAATTTTAAAAGCGTATTTAGTTAGCCTAAAATTAACCTTTAATTTTCCAATTGTTTTTAAATCATTTTTTGATATGGGTTCTGCTAACCTTTTCTAAAGCTAGCAGAACCCGCGTTCTACTTTCTACCATGAATTTATCCCTTTTGTGTTTTACTAACACAATTGTGCGGGTACGGAAAAAGCACCATGTCAAAAATTTATTTTTGTAGGTGTTTTCTACCAACTTACAGATTTGTGAATTCCTTTTTAACTTATTTTCGTCAAAAAAAACACTATACCTATACACACAATTGTGTTGGTTTACTTCAAATCAAGCGAAATTTTTTATCAACAACGCCATTACATACTATGGTTTTTTACTCACACGTTTGTGTGGGCTGGACTAAAATTGAGCCAATTTTTTTGTTTTCTTGGTTGAAAAAGGGTTATACATAGATCTCGAGTACACCACATTTGATTTCTAAAGAGAAAAATTAAGTTAACCGAACTTTTGGCAAATATTTGGTATAATGAAAAATATTTTCTCTGTTTAAATTTCGGAAAATTTCGAAAGTCAACCATTGTTGGTTGACAATTTAATCTTTATAAATTTATTTAAATTTTTTAATTTATTGTCGTGCAAATACTAACATTTTCAACATCATAGCAAAAATAAAAAGCTTCTGTTGAAGCCGCTTTTTCCAGCACAAAATTTTGACTACAGGCGAACAATGTCTATATCATAAAAGAGCCTTCCGTTTAATTGGATCTGTGAACGAAAATTCTATATGGAAGACGTAATTGCTATTCCGGACGCTCTGTTGATGTTACGCGAAAATCCAGATAAATATAAGTGCTCGTCCGATATTCAAAATTCACTGTTTGGTCATATATAAAGACATCCAGTAAAATGATTCTCTAAATAGCCATCATAAAGCTACAGTTTATGTACTGATAGGAATCGCTTTAATTAAAACCGGTTGTTATGCCTTCTGTAATCTAGACACTGATCACCCCACCAATAACTGTAGAATGCTACTTAAATAAAAGTGGAAGATAATTCGTTGTGTGAAGTTATGCAGACTAAATGTAAGTTTCCTACACACCAAACGGGTCGACTGATAGAGGTTAAACTTAAAACTACATAAAATCCCAGGGAGTTCCCAGTGATTTTTGGCTAAAATTGAAAAGAAACAGCTTCTGTATGAGCTTTTCCGTTTTTTGCAAATACATATTTTGAAAACTATAAAGCATTTACGAAAAACAGTTAAAACAAAAAAATTTAGATTAAGTTTAAAACAAAATGTGTTCATATTGCATTTCATTAAAATTTGGCATCTCTACAGTCCAGGCGGATTGGCATTTTGGAAATAAACTGCACACTAAAGCTTTCTCCATAAATTAGGAGGTTTAGAAGTGGTAGCGTTTAAATTTATGCAATAAGGATTACATTTTTAATAAGGATTGACCTTTTCTAAATTTTAAGCAGGAATATTTTTAACCATACAAGACAATTTTATCAAAAATCCGATAGGTTAAATTTTTCGATTTGGAATTAAAGTGTGGTGTATTCGAGATCAATGTGCATTTGTCGTGAAAGAAAGTCGAGTGTTGGCAATAAAAATTACACTTCTTTATTTTTTTAAAATAAAACCAAAGTAGATTTATCGAGCGTTTTTCTAAATATTCTTTAGAAAATATATTCAAAAATGAATGAGTGGATATGTTGTGACCAACGCCAGAGTTTATTTTGCGAAATCTAGAATACGCTAGAAATGATATCTAATGCAAAAAATAAAACTTAGCTTTCTTTTAGCCCCACTAAATTGAGTGAGTATTTTCCTCATATCATCTTTTAGAATATTTAGTAAAATGGATGTAACATATTCTAGACTTTCCATAGATTGTTTGATTGTTTGAGTATTACACTGTTAAACTAAAATCAAATAGGAACAAAAATAATTCTTATTTGAAATTTTAGTACAGTCTTATACGTTTTTTTGTAGAAAATGACTTAAACTTAATTTAAACAAACAATTTATAATAATTTCTTAAGTACAAGTTTTAGAACAAACTCAACGATTAATTGTGTAGAAATTAAATATTTTAATTTGAACATTTGAGTAGTTTTAAACGATTACATAAACCTTCACTAATACGAAAAAATGTTGAAAACTATACTTGAGTTAAAATAATATAAGAACAACGGGACGATCAAAATTCGTAGCAAAAACCCCGATGTCATGCATTAGTACGACTAGATGGTTTTAGCTCTATGACCAACTTTATGCACTAGCATGAACTGAAGCACGATTTTCGGGAATGGCCAATAATGGCCATCCAAATGGCCATCAGTTAAGATGACGTTAGCTCAACTAGAAGATCAAAATTCATAGCTGGAAACCTGAAGTAGTGACATATTAGGACTAGGCAGTTTTAGTTAGGCGATTCAATGACTAACTTTATGTAGGTACTAGCTAGACTAGAACCACGATTTCTAGGAATGACCGATAATGACCATCCAAATTTGAGTAAAGTGAAATTAGTCCACAACGTGTGTTGTGCCGAATTGTCTACACCGCGTAGCTAATTAATATTCCACGTGTGCAGAGAATGTATGTGAAAAATTTTAACTTAAAAGGACATAGCACCTTCAAAATTGAAAAAAAAAGTTTTTCAAAGATTTTTTTTTAATGGAATAAAAAGAGATATCTTTTAATGAAACTTTCCATTGACATTTTATTTAACTGAAAGTACAAAAACAATTTTTTTAGATTTTTTTAGCCCAAGGTCGTCTGAAACGAACTGAAACGATGAACTAAAACGAAAAACGTCATTTCGAGATAACTGCGTTTAAAGTTCGTCATTTCGAAATGCGTACAAAAACGACTTTGGCGCTATGTCGCCTTAAGTGTTTATGTATGGCAGTGATGTTTACAATATGGGTTGCTATGCTCGGAAAACGGTGTGATAAGAAAAAATAGATATTTCTTGGATACAATTTAGCTGGCTTAGTACAATTTTAGAAATATTCCAAAAAGGTAAAAACCAATGTTAGAATGTTGGACTAAATACACGTGAAAATTGTAATCCAAATATAAAACTGTTTGCATAAGAAATGGATGTTAAACTTAGATAATGAAGGTTGATACCGTATCATTTTCAAAAATGTCCATAGAGACGTTGAATGCGTCGAATTTGCAAGCGGATTATATTAATTTAAAATCACATTTTGGTATTTTAAAAAAATTTGCAATACATCCATAGAGAATTGATTTCAGAGCCGCGAATTTAGCCTCATACGACGTTATGATTATCGCTGGAGCACCCATTTTATTTGGTTTCGTTAAAATATATCTTGATGAACTCGATTCCGACTAGATTTGAAGTTTATAATTTCTGAATGCAAAGAAATGTTTTGATCATATTCCGATTTTCCAACGTGGATTACAGCGACAACTGTACTGTATCTCATATTAAACCGGGGGTTAAAAAACTGAAATTAACAGAATGTAAATCACGCAAGCTATAGTTTTTACGGCGTTTACCGAGCGATATTCTAGCATTTAATAATTATATAATTCATCTAACATGTTCAACAGATTTGTAAACCACCAAATTTTCAATTTATGAAAGGGTACTGGCTTTGATATACACTCCGATTCACTTGTTTTAGAACACTTATTTGTTTTAAACATCAGATTGTTTCTTCAATACTACTGTTATATCAGAAGAGGGCTCTATTAAGAAAATATCCCACAAAGTAATTTGCAGGTACTTTAGAGAACCGCTACTTTTTTTTGAATAAAACGAAGTGCACCTTTAAAAATTGCGTATTTATTTGTTTCACTTGTTAAAGAACAAGTAAAATATCTCGTTTCTAAGGCTATAAAATAAAAATAAAAGAGTTTAGGGAATTAGTTCGTGATTAAACCTTGATAAAGGAAAGCAAAGTTATTGACTAAAGGAAAGTTCTTGAATAAAGAAGAAAAAGCCGTAATTCGGGCTTCCAAGAAGGATGGCCATATCATCCGGGAAATTGCTGCCAAAATTGGAAGAAGTTCAAACAGAAGAAGATCGACGAGCCATTCTTAGAGAAGCTTCAAATTCTACCCTGTGATTAGCAAAATAATGGCTAAAACTGGTGTTACGGCCAGCAGAGCAACCGTTCATCATTTAATACAGCGTTCCCTACATTTAACATTTCAAAAAATAAGAAAAAACCGCCGTTAAATGAAGCACGCAGGAACCAGCGTCTAAGGTAGTCTATTCCGATGAAAAAAAATTTGATTTGGACAGGCCAGATGGATACAATTATTATTTTCATGACCTAAGAAAAAAGGATATTATTTTTAGCAAAAGGCACATTAAAAGGGGTGGTGTAATGGTGTGGGAATCAATGTCTGTTTTTGGAATAATTGACTTATATTTTCTTACAGTAAAAATTACAGGAAATTCCTATAAAACCGTTCTAGAATGGATTTTTCTAAAATATGCCGAATATTTTAATGGAAACCGTTCGATCTTCCAGCAGGATAATGCCCCGATTCATACTGACAGGATAATCGTGGACTGCGTGGATTCATGAGAGAAATGTAGAACTATTAACTTGGCCACCCTACTTACCCGACTTAAACATAATGGAAAACCTTTGGGGATGGCTATCACGGAGTCTACGAAGGAGGAAGGTAGTTCGAGAATAAGAACGAATTAATTGTAATCATAAAACAGCCTGGGCCAAAATTTTCCTTCGTTATTTGGGGTCACTTTACAACTCAATACACAATAGACTTCTTGAAGTTATTGAACATCAAGATGGAAATCCTCATTTCTAAATGATTTAATAATATTTGAAATTAAATAAAATTTACAAACACAAAAAAAAAGATATAAAAATTGTTCGGTTGTCTAACGTACCTGCAAATTACTGTATGGGATATATTCTTAATAGAGTTCTCTTCCGATATAACAATTAGAATTTGTTTAATTATACATAGTATGGGAGAAACACTCTGATGTTTAAAAAAAAATAAGTATTCTTAAACAAGTGAGATGAAGTGTATGTTTATTGTATTGGTTCATCAAGCTGGAAAATTGTCAAAAAGAAAAACAAAAATTTCTACTAAAATATTCTTCACAAAATGACTCAAGAAACATTTCTTGATTCTTCATTGGTTTTATAATTTATTTTTCATATTATTATATATTATGTATTTTAATCTATTCTATACAAAAGTATTAACTTGTCACCAGCGCCAAAACTCTTTATTTGAGAAATAAATTGCTGATTAAAAAGTGCCTTCGGCCAAAATCGAAGAACGCTATGCCTCATGATCATATCAGAACGAGGAAAAAATTATTTGTAATCAGCGCCACAATGGTATTTTGGAGTATTAATATTCTTCAGTTGATTTGTGACATTATTCAAGACCTTACATTAATTATTCACTTCCAGCGTCAAAAAAGGGGATTTATTAACTAAATGACTAATAGTATTTTTTCCATACATTTCAAATGATATGCTACATAACTATATGGGAATGAGATAAATTGTAACTGCTTCCAGCGTTACAATTGCAGTTTAAATACTAAGGTGCTTCAGAAAATTTAACTAAAAGTTGTAAATGTTTCCAGCGCCACAACGGGAGTTTTAAGTACTAAGGTTTTTTGAAAAATTTAAAGAATTCTTCAAGGCCTTTTCAACGATACCAAACAAGTAAATATTCTATAATAAGCGAAAAAATTAGATACTAGCGCCAAAACGGTGATTTATGAACCAAAGTTTAATCAAAATTGTTGTCCGATTCAAAAATTTTCAAACGATACACTACACGACTATATAGAAAAAACGTAAAGCAATGTCGTGGTTTTTGGTGATTTCCTATGGCAGGTACCCGACTCCTTTGAGGTGGAGATCCGAAAACTGTTCAATGTACCGAATTAAAAATAAAAGGAGATTGGCAAAAAAAATCGAATCGCATAAGCCGTTCTTGAGATATTAACGGTGCAGACTTCCATCCATTCGTACAGACAAAGTACAGACTGTCTTTGAAATTGTTTGGGTTTTAAATAACTTGGCCTTGACAGGCTAATATTAAAACAATAATAAAGTAATAATTTATACAAATATTCTACATACTCTACGCATTCTCGACATTTTCTACCTCAAATGAATTGTCTACGCTATTTTCGACACTTACTTGACGACAATTCCGAAATACGCGTAGTTGCATAATACTGTACCACACAGAAGATCAAAATTCGTAGCATTAAACTCAAAGTCGTGCATTAATAGCATTAGGTGGTTTTATTTTGAAGTCACAAGGAGCAACTCCATGTATTAACTAGATCTCCGGGAATGGCCTATAATGATCATCCAAATTTAAGTAAAAATGTCAAAATAGTACATTGAATAGCAAAATAGCAGAAACATTGAAGTCATAATGTACGACAATGTGCACTAGATGGTGACTCAATTACCAACATCATGTACTATCCATACCTAAATCACGATCTCCGGGATTGGTCTGTAATGGCCAGCCAAATATAGGTTTAAATGATGGCCGACACATAAAAGATTAAAGCTCGTAGCAAAAAACTTGAAGTCGTGCAACTTAATGTACTAGCCAGACCTAGGTCACGATCTCCGGCCATGGCCGATAATATCAATTCAAGTTTGAGTAAAAATGACGTAAAAATTCAAAGTATTTTAAATTCGATTAAACCCGACAAGTGGTGCAGTGGTTAAAGCGTCGGCACTTGGACCGGGCGGTACGGGGTTCGACTCCCATCAGAAGCTAGATGCACACTGAATTTTCATCATTGATTACAATCGATGATGTTTATAAACACAACTAAGACCCTCTGATGGATTGCACAATCAGTGCCGACCCACTGTCCACGTCAATGTACAGGTTGACATGGAGCTTGCAATGTGCAGGTGGTATACTGTAGTTGTGTGAGTAGGTGCATAGGTGAATGGTTTAATGATGTGGCGTGAATGCATAGCATCAGAATGGGACAAAAATGGCCTAAGTGTCAACCACTGAAACCTAACCTAACGTAAATTCGATTAATTAAAATTCGTAGCAAAAAACCAGAAGTCGTGCTTTTTAGCACTAAATGGTTTTAGCTAGTTGAATTAACAACCAATTCATCTGTTAGGTAGACCTACATCAAGATTTCTGAGAATGGCCTATAATGATCATCTAAATGTGAGTAATCAAGGTAATAATCTTACAGTAGATCCGAATTCGTCATTTCGATATCACTATTGAAAGCTTCACTTTTTACACAATCAGGCCCATTAATTATATACGACCCTGCTCAACCCTATATGAAAATTACCAGTGTTTGTACAAATTGAGCAAAATAAGTTTGGTGTGTACATGTGTATGTATAGGTTCTTTGGGTGACAAATTTTTATCAATCTCGTCTTTTTTTTTTCTAAACACTGTGCAGAAAGAAATCAAACGACATTGTAGATGCGAAAGGATTTGTACTGTTAAAAAATCCAACGGTTTGGACAATAATTTAAGAAGATCTTTCAACTCTGCAAAAAATTTTCAAAGTTAATATAACAAACTCAAAAAATTAATCCTGTAATTATCAGTATCTATAGCTTTCATGTGCAAATTCATATATAAAGCTCAAAAATAAAATGACCTAAAAATTTTGCTCCTATTAAAATTAAATCGGAAGCAAGTCGAAAACAATCGGAGTAATTAATGGTCTGCACATAACAAAAAAATATCCAGATCAAAGCTCATAGAGATCTACCGAATTTCCATAAAATGTTTTCAACTTTAAACTCATTGCTGATTTACCCAGACAACTTTCCCCCGCAGAAATAATCGGCCAGACATAATGTAATATTACCGAAGACGACGACCTCATCCTCTTAAAGTTAAATACAACGTCCTAGTGTATCATTTGTTGTTGTTGTTATAATTTTCTATTTCCATGTTGATTTGATTTACCCCCCAAACTACTGTTGTTGTATTTTAAACACACAGCCTAATATTCGAACATTGAGTAGAGATAGATAGATAGATATAGTCGTACCAAGAACACAAAAAAAAATCGACACAAATAACGAAAACCAACCAACAAAAAAAAATTGGAAAATTTAAATAAACTTAAATGAAATGGAAATGTTTCATTTAAACAAATGATGTTACAGGCGACAAGAGAATTTTTTCCCAAAACTGTGTTGTTGTTACTTTAGAACACAGATTTTTGTTTTTTTTTTATAAATAATTTAAGTGTTGGTGTTATAATGTATATGACGAGCAGAGAGAAAATGGTGAAAATTGAATTTTCGGTGATTGATACTTAGCTGAACATTTTTTAGGTAATTTGTTTTGTCGAATTATATCGGTTTTGTGAATTTATTATGGAGATTTACTTAACTGGTACTACATACGTTGGCCACCTCTGCATATTATACACGAATACACAGATATTTTTTTGTTTAATTTTTAATCTCGATGTTGTGAAAATTGCGATAAAAACGATTTTTTATTCCATTTTATTTTGCTACAAAAAATAGTGCAAACTGGCGAATTTAACTTTATATTAAAAAAATTGTGTAGGTATATATGTATATAATTTTTAAACAAATACTGTTGAGTAATGGGAAAATATAAAATTCGTTTTCATTTTGTGTATGTATAAATTTATTGTATATGTATAAATTTATCCACTAAAAATTCGTGAAACAAAAGGTTTCCGTTAAATTACCTGATAACAAAAAAGTACAAATATATATATATATATATATATATATATATATATATATATATATATATATATATATATATATATATATATATATATATATATATATATATATATATATATATATATATATATATATATATATATATATATATATATATATATATATATATATATATATATATATATATATATATATATATATATATATATATATATATATATATATATATATATATATATATATATATATATATATATATATATATATATATATTATATATATATATATATATATATATATATATATATATATATATATATATATATCCATACTTAGAATACGGTGGTTCTGGGATAAAAATTTCATATCCATTTTTTGTGTGCGCTGCTGAAAAAAGGGTAATACAATAGAGCTGCAATGGAACATACTTAAAAATACATAACAATATGTTTATCTAAAAAATAACAATAAATAAAATAAACAAAAAGGATTTATGATTTTTTTCCATAATACATAAGTTTGTTTATATTTTGTTGGCGGTGTTGGCAAGGTATCTTAACACAAAAAATTTAATTTTTTATTCTGTTTTATTATAAAGTACACAAAACATTTTGTTGTCCGTTGACATAAATTAATGTTTAAAATTGTATAATATTAACAAACATTTTGTTTGTTTCTTCCAAGCCCGTTTTGTTTCCATCCCTACCGTTAATCTGCAGTTGAGAGTGTGAAAAATTCTAATGTAAACGGTAATCAATCTCTTTAGGGGAAGTCACTGCTTTCAACAAGACACACAATTTAGCGACGTATTTGCTTTTACTGGCTTCGTTCGCTTTTACTCTGCAATACTTTTCTTTATATTTTTCGGGTTTCACTAAATCCAAACTAAACATTCGTCCAACTCATATGTATTTTACCGGACCAGATAAAAACGACCAGATTTTAGTGTTTTCACATTCAATGCAAAAAAAAAATAATAATAACCAACGTATGATGAAACAAACTAATTGAAAAAGTCAGGATTTCAATGATAATCCATGAATTCTCTCTAAGTACAAGATCGTGTAACGTAGTACATCGGATGCATTTTGCTACAACATCATGCAATATTTTGCAAAATGACGCAACATTCGGAAATATGACACAACATCCCTCAACAAGATGCAACATGAAGCAACATGGTAAAATATCACGCAACATAATATAGTGCAACATTCCACAACATGGTGCAACATAATGCCACATTCAGAAATCGAAACTCTTTGTTTCCTTGTATTCGAAAACCCCGTCCTGACAATTTTTTATCAAAATTGTAGAAGCTAAATAAAATGTTAAAAGGACTTCTAGCCACACCAAGAACCCCCATAATTAAGGATCTATCGAAACCACTTCCTGAGATTCGATAATCCCCTCGCCAATTTTTATTAAAATCGTTCGATGCTAATTTTTTTCAAAAAAATATGAATCTTAACGAATGTCCGCGAAATTTGAAATCATTGAATTTGCATCTGAAATCTTTCTTTTACCAATTTTCATCAAAAACTTGCGTTCCAAAAAATAAATAATGGAACCCGGCCACCACCGGATGGTCCCTTAAATGTATTTCCCCGAAATAAGGGCCCGCCACAATCGGTTTTTGGTACTCGAAAACGTTTCTGCCGCAATTTTTATAAAAACCGTGCAAGCCGAGGGAAAATTAAAGAAAAAGAATGGGCTCACAGAAAGACCTGGAAACAATTTAGTGAGAAAGCATGAAACATCGCAATCTTCCACCTCCATTGAATTACCACCTAAATGAATGAATTTTCCCGAAATCAGGGCCTATCGCCATTGGTTTCTGATACTGGAAGACACTTAACTCAGGAAGCCTCCCCCACGCGACGTCAAAATCGTTTGAGGTGGAAGAAAATCGGGAAAAATTCCAGGGTGAACATTAATTAGATAACGAATGCTACATATCATTATTGTACTATTAACAACCAAAATTTTTAAAAAGACGCTATATGATGTAACGGAATATAAAGCAAGATATTTAATTTAAAAAAAAAAAACACGGAGCACCATGATACAAAATAGTATTAAATCGCGCAACATGGTGCAGCATTACGCAACAAGGTGCAACAACTAGGAATATACCATAACATGATGCAACATTCTGCAACATTGCGAATTTTGAAGCAACATAGTGGAACATCTAACAACATCCCCTAACAAGATGCAACATTTAGCAATATGGTGCAACATTACACAACGTGTTGATATAAGACGAAACTAATGTAATATCCCGCAACATAATGAAAAACAATACCAAATTGTGCAACATTACGCACCCTGTTGAAAGATTTTGCAACATCACGCAACATGGTACTACATGACAACTCATTTGGAAATAAAACGTTAACAAAATGACGCAACATAATTGTACGTCATACAACATCTCGCAGAAATTTAATTTGAAGAGAATAACGATTGCCAATATTTCAATCTCACGACTCAAACGATGGGTAGAAAAGTCCTCGATTGATACGAGGTAACGCTAAATGAATCAGGTGATGCATTGAAAGCGATATTGGGGAAATTCTGCTATAGTCGTGCCCATGACACGACTACTAGTCACGGTGATTTATCGGCTCCGCAAAACCAATATCACATCAGTGCCTGTTCTCCAGGTTATAGGCGGCTGAAGCGGATGTCTGCCTTGAAACAAGCGGCTCGAATAAACTTCTGTTAAAGAGAAGTGGATGCCTTAATGTCTATCACCAGTATGTGACTCACTCAGGTAATAAGTGGGTTGAATGGTAGGCCAACTCCATACTCTCACATAAAGCATCAAGTTCTGAAGTGTTCATCACGGTTAGGCTCCGCCGCACAAAGAAAATCAATATCTCGATTGGCAATGCCCATGAAAACAACGAAACTCCACCAAACATTTAGGAGCAGTGGCTAGCTAGTCAGCCATAACTTCCACAGCAGAAAAAACCATTCGATGAGCACCAAGAGCACACAATGGTTGGTTCGAAAATCAGTACCGCCAAATCCTCGAAAATAAGAGAAAGCTGCGTGAATAATGGTTAGCATGAATGAAAAGGGAGGTATTAATTGACCTTCAAAGGACATTAAATCCACTGGATAATTAATACTTTCTTTCAAAAAAAAACCACCTGGTCTTGAAGAAATCCCTGCAGCATGAAACACGGAAGAGCTACTAGTGCATCTAATGAACTTACCGTTGCAATTTGAAACCAGGAGGATATTCCCTAGGAATAGAAGACCGCACGCTTATGTCTGCGTCACATAAAGGCAACAAACTCCAACGCAAAAATTACCGTGGCATAGCTTAAGGATAATCCAAAATTAAAAAATGTTGCGAGTACAATATAACCCTTCACCAGCTCTTTATACAACTTCAACTGGCATGTAATAGCATCAACCACGAAAACCTTTGGGTCGCGCTCATATGTGTCGGAAGTCCAGCTTTTCTCTGTAACCTAACAACATCTGGCTTGCTGTGTAGGATTGTAGTGTAAAGGACTGTGTCTGATCCCTTTGAGATGAGATCAAGTGTCCAACAGGACGGTCGCTCGAGTTGTGGATATACGGATGATATCGAGCTACTTTGTCGGAGATCTAATGATATTAATGACAATATAACATCCGCTTATAATAAACTGAGCGTTAGACAAAAGAACAACGGAGAAACGTGGAAGAGTTAAGCATGACACCATGTAAGTATAGTTCGATTTTAAAGGGATATAATAAAGTTCGGTACACGCGCCCAATTCTTTAAAAATAAAAATAGCTGGCTCTCATATAGAAAATAAACGGACACTCCAAGATGAAGAATATTGTACTTTGGTTGGAATCAACGTAATGTCGAAAATATCAAGAAAATCGTCGTCATCAAAAATTCCGAAGAAAAATCTAACGAGTATATAACTAATGACACGTTAAAAACTCCCAGTCGTAACTTTTGATCACAATCACTGAACCATCGAGGTATGGATCAAGTACTCTTCCTAGTGTGCTCGATAATAATAAATAAAACTAAGGGATGTAGAAGAAATTCAGCAAACATATAGATAACATCGGACAACCGGTTTCTAATCATGAAAACGAATTTTAAAAATAAACATTTCGCTTATTTACAGATTTCGGACTTTAACCGTAACATATATATCTCAAATTCATGTAGCCAAGACCTTTTTAGTTTTAGCGTAAAAAATTCTAGTTTTATGAAACGGGACGAAAATTTAAATAACAGTGCTAGGAGGTGAAATCTCACGAGGTAATCGGAACTTCGGCTTGAAAATAGTCAAAGTCGGAACATTTGGAAACATAACAATATTTATTTTTCGCCATCGTGAAAATCATACCAGTTTTGACATCTTCTCATGATGCGTAATGAAGAGAAACATTAAAATTCTTCTGATTTGCTTTAAATTTGGTAAAAGGCATATGTTTGTGAAGAAAAACATTTCTAAGAATATAATTAGAATTGCATCAATCCAGAAATTTACCGAAAAATTAAAACGGAGAATTTCCGTTAAAACATTCGCCACAAAACGACTCAGAAAAATATTCTGGTTCATTGATTTTGCAAAAATATATTTTTAAAAATATCATATTATATTATATTTTTATTCTATATCAAAGGTTGTCACCAGCGCCAAAGCGGTGAATTTGTGAATAAAATGCTGGAAGTGAAATTAATGCTTGCTCCAAGCCATTTCACATGATATGCCACAAGGTTATATTCCGAATAGCAAAATGTAACTGATTCCAGTACTACAACATTAGTTAATAATCAACCACCAGAACCAAAACGGTAGAATTATGAACTAAATCACTTTTAAGAAAATTGTTTGTTATCCAAGACCAGTCAAACGACACACCACGTCTCGGAATGAGATTAATTCACTTTTCCTAGCGCTGAAACACAGCATTTGTGAACTAAAGGGCTGCTAACAAAATTGTTACTTGTTCCAATACCTTTTAAATGATATGCCGCTTGATTATCGAGGATAAGACAAATTTTAACTGCTTACAGCGACATTCCGGTAGTTTTGAGTACTAATATACTGCAGCAAAATTTATACAATTCTTTAAGATAAACTACCAGCGCTAAGCCAGTGGATGTTTGAGCTAAATTTGTATTTTTAAAGTGGTTGTCTGATCCAAAACCTTTCAAATGATATACTACACCAGTATATTCGAATAATGTAAAGTATCATTGGAGTATAGGGGGGCGGTTTTAGTGATTTACTATGAAAGGTATTCGACCCCCTTAAGTGGGACTGACTAAAATAAAATTCTTCAGAAGAACGGACACGGACGAGCTTTTACTTTACTTTATGAAGTCGAGATTTACCATTCGCTCCATTTCTGAAGCAAAAAAATAATGGTTTTTAAAAAATCTCTGTCTGTCTATGTTTTTCCATAAATTTACCGGAAGTGGCTGCATTTAATTTTTGCATTGATGTTGAAAAGTATGGCACCACTCCATTTTTTATTCTTTTTTGGACCAGGTTGCAACAAAACGCCGAAGAAAGTGGTTTTGGATCAGAGTCATTTTTTATCAAACTTTCAATAACTTGGTCTTGCAGACCGAAGTTAAATCAAAGCAATTCGTAGGTAAGAGTTAATTTTCCGGAACTTGGAGGGAACGGTGTTTCCAACTTAGCCCTAAAACTAATGGCCCAATAGCCATTTCATAACATAATTCTAGGTTTAGCTAAACACATACTCGTTCAGTATTTTTTTCGGAACATCCTTCAGTAGAATCCATTAATCTTTAAATTCATTAAAATCAACATTTCCATTTTTATGTAATCACAACTTTTGTACCTTTTGATTATGACTACAATAAAATTAAAAATTTAACCTACTGTAACCTTAAACACTACACCAATAAAAAATGAAACAAGGAAAAATGTTTCTCCCATTATAGTACGACAACGTTCAGGAGTTTCACACAAAAAAATAAACTTAAATTATTTTTATACATTAAATTTAGCTGCAATATACACAGCATCAGCAGCAATATAGCACCGCACACAGCAGAAATAATCACTTATTGTTTTTAAGAAGAATTTTCCTTTAAGAAAATGAGCAAAATTTTTCCTTAATTTTTCTTCCTTACAACAATCTTTTGATCTTACGTATATACGATGGTGCGCTCGTCTATTATAATATAATTTTATTTATTCTTAGTTTTATTTTATTTTGCTTAATACTCTATCCAGCTTCCTTCATCATCATTATCCTTTACTTTATATATGAGAACGTATATATGCGAGTGTATTTAGTGGCTGCTGTTGTTGTGTTTTGCATCGTCAGTTTCATTTTACATCAACAGATAAGAAGGTTGAATACAAAAATTTTTGTGAGGAACAACAATTTTATGTATGTATGTATGTAAGAGTATCTATGTATATATGGTATTATATAGATGTTGGGTATATATGTTAGATCCATCTAAATATTTATTTATCTTCATTTTTTGCCTCCTTTGTTATTCATTAAATAATTCAGTGAATTTCTTAAATTTTTTAGAATAACAAAAAATCGTCTTAAATCTGTTTATAAAACTGTTGTTGTTGTTGTTTTTGTAAAATGCTTCGTGCTTTTCGAGCTTTTATTTCTGTTTTGCCGTATTAGGAAAAAGGGATAAACATTTCGTTTTGTTCTAATTTTTTTTTTGTATCTAAATCTTTGTTTTGTTTATTTTTTTAACATAGTGTATATAAAGAAGAAAGCTAGGCTAAACGAAAAATAAAGAAATGAGTCTAGAAAATACAAGAACATAACCAAGTAAATTTCTTATACATCTCTTATTACAACATACCCTTATAGCCAAGTGAAGAAAGATTCACGTACATTTTATATTTATGTTGCTTTTCTTAAGTTTTTTTTTTTAGACTGTAATCATATAATTTCATCTGCAGACTTAACACCCACTCCGAACGGGGAACAGGAAAATGTAATTTTTTGCTTTTGTGTGTCTTGTTTTCTGTTTCTTGTATGTTAAAAAAATATTAATTCTGCGACAAAGAGGGAGTGAATGTACCTACATGTACGAGTAGCAGTTTTTTTTTGTTTAAATTGTAATTTTAACTTCTGGGGAAATTTTTGATTTTCTTATTTTGAATACGTAAAGTTGCTGATTTAGTGTGATTAACGTTCCTTACATTAATTGTATATGCGAGATTGTCAGCTGGGTTAAATTCGAACTAACTGCAATCAACTATAACCCACTAATACATCGTATTGAATAAATTTTAATCAGATAGATTTTCAAAATAATTCAAATAATTAGAATTATGTCATGCCACTTAAAAATTTGACAGAGTTTTCTTTGCATGAGGTATATAAAAATGTTAAGACGGTTTAAAGTTTAAAGTTGAATATTAAGTGAAAATGATACCTCTAATGTTCTCATAGAAACATATCGAAACAGAGCTTTTCACATTTTTATCTGGAGACTAAACAGAGATTTTTTTTTCAGAACACTGGTTATCCAAAAACCTCAGACGTTACCAGATACTTATAAATCTTGAATGAAGATCCAACATTTCAACTGTTTGGAAAGTTCCGATACATAAAAGGAATATCAACAATACAGCTCCAAAAGCTTCCCACGACCCTTCCGGGTTCCGATCATTGTGTTAAAATTCTATCGGTTTTAAGCAATTTTTGTTATTATTGATTTTTTTTCTGTTTTGTGGTTCATACATACATGATTGGTATGGCGATGTGTATTTTCGATCGGTAACATTGATTCAAAGTATTTGCTAAAGAGTCGTACGTATTTGGGGAGGAATGGGTGACTGAAGTGACAGTGGTATTGCCTTTTATATGTGTTTAGTAGTTTCCCCGGTAAACCACAAGTCCTGAAAAATTGTAAATGTATGTCTGATGATTGACTCTGATGTTGAAACTCGTAAATTGACTTTTGTGTCAATTACTTGACTACATAAATATAACGCAAAGATGATTAGTATATTTCTTACTTCAGCTATGAAACCTGTTATAAGACGCATTTGAATGCCAATTACACTATTTTAACTTCGAAGTCTGTTATATAACTGACGTTGAAGTCGATTCCTCATCAATGACTTAAAATTCAATTGTTCGTCGAGCTTCAACGCCATTTACAGAAGTTTGGCTTTGAAGTCAGTGGTGTGATTGTATATTTAAGTCAGATACAGAAAACTGACATGAAAGTCAGTTTTTAGTAATCAAATAAGTGACATTGTCGTCTGTTTTAAAAATAATCAAATCGAGTTCAGTGTATTGCTCTAAAGGTTTAGTTTAAGCGTCCAGGTAAGTACACCGTTTATATTACACTATTTCGAGTTAATGCATGTTTAAAAGTGAAAATTAAAAATGAATTCAGTAATAGCAAATAATAAAATGAAGAATAAAGCAGTTAATAATTTAAAATACAAATTTAAAAAAATAAATAAAGTCATTTTGAGCAAAATTTTATTAGACAGTGAAATAGTGCATACAATGATTCAAAAGTCAATTCATATGTAAAGTTCTTCTTGCAAAAATGGTCGATTGAGCATAATATAAACAAAAACTCATTATCAGAGTTATTAAAAATTTTCAAAACCTTTTTTCCGGAATTGCCACTGGATTACTGAACTTTGCTGAAAACTCCACGAAACTTGGAAAAGTTGTAGTATTTCCAGGAGAGTATGTTCATGTTGGACTAGAAAATAATTTAACGGAGATTTTAGCGCAAGAAAGATCGAACGTAGCATTATTACCACAAACTTTATATATTGATTTAAATATTGACGGGCTTCCTGTATTCAGCGATAATACCGAACATTCGTTTTGGCTTATATTAGGTCGCGTTGTGAACATTATCACAAATAAGCTCATTGTGATTGGAATCTATCATGGCCCAAAAAAGCCAAACAATTTTAGAGATTTCCTAAACCCGTTTGTGGATGAAATGAAGGTAATTCAAAATGCCTTTTATGATAATGGAATACCTATTTCAATTAAAATTCGAGCAATAATTTGTGATGCTCCAGCTAGGGCAAGTGTATGTGGCGTTAAGCAATACAATGCCGATTGTGGGTGCCCAAAATGTGTAATTAGAGGAGTATTTGATAAAAAATACCACAGAATGCGTTTTAATGATTTAAATGCACCTCTTCGAACAGACTCAACGTATGCTCTACGAACATCTGAAGAGTTCCATACTTCAAATTCTCCACTTGAGGATCTTGGTCTAGGCATGGTATCACAAGTTGCTTTAGATTATTTACACATAGTACTGCTCGGTGTAATGAAAAAATTACTAAAAATTTGGTTTGGAAAAAACCTCTATTTCCAAAAAATTTGAAAAGTTTAATCACAAACAAAATGATGGTTTTAAACAAATTTCTACCAAATAATTTCCAACGACAGCTTCGATCTTTGGAGCACGTAGCTGTTTTCAAAGGAAACGAACTGAGAAATTTTTTACTCTTTTATGGACCATTTGTACTAAAAAGGTCATTGCCATTGCACTTGCTGAAATGTTATCATCATTTTCTAAAACTGCATATAGCAATAAAACTTCTTTGCTGCCTAGATGGAAAATTGAAAAACAGGAAAATTGGAAAGTCATAATATAGACTTCTATGTCACTGACTGACTCACTCGAGAACGCACAGGGTGACCAAAAAATTTTTTTTTTCTATATTATAACATCTATGTCACTCACTAACTTACTCACTCCAGAACGCACAGGGTGACCAAAAAAATTCGTCCGTGTAATATATTTTATATATGTATTTTTTCTATATTATAGCTCCATTTTACACGAGGTATCGCAGAAACCGATCCTTTCTTCGTTTCTATCCCCGATTGCCTATGATACAGGTTTTAATGCGACTTAAACATATTTTCGATGAAACCACATGATGTACTGTGGTTATACATAAATGAAATAAAAAATATTTCAAGGCCATTTTTACTATGCGAAGAGATTTCAAAAATGGTTTTTTTGTCCATTTTGTGACACATACATAAACATTGTCTATTACGACTAGTTGGCCTTGAAAAAGTTACCAAGTTACAAGGTTACCTCTTGTGGCATCAGACATAAACGGCTAGGTGACACTCGAGAACGCAAAGGGTGACCAATTTTTTTTCCAATATTATAATTTTTCTATATTATATTATAAATATTAAATATATATTAGAAGTTTTACTTCAGTAGTGTGGTCTAAAGCACACTTAATTTTTTTTTTAAATGGATTCATAAACGATTCAAAACAAAACCCAGAAAAAGTATCCAAACGGCCTTTAAAATCCAAAACTTCCTTCGCAAGATGACTTAGCATATGAATATTATGATTAACCATATCTGAACCATAAATATCTGCATATTCCGCAATAAAATCTTTTAAAAGATGTTCTGCTATTAAATTATATTTTACACTTAATTTTTTTTTTAAATGGATTCATAAACGATTCAAAACAAAACCCAGAAAAAGTATCCAAAGGGCCTTTAAAATCCAAAACTTCCTTCGCAAGATGACTTAGCATATGAATATTATGATTAACCATATCTGAACCATAAATATCTGCATATTCCGCCATAAAATCTTTTAAAAGATGTTCTGCTATTAAATTATATTTTATTATATTTTAAAATTTCCAATATTGCAAATTTCGAAATTTCCAATTTTCCAATTTTTCCAATTTTCCCATTTTCCATTTACCAATTTTCCATTTTTTCTATTTTCTTATTATCCCATTTTTTTAACCAATGATTAAAATAAAATGGTATCAACTAATGTTCCACCTAGGGATTTATGAATTGTCATGGCACATCCTGATACTAAAGGAAAATGATTTCGTTTTGCGTCTATTGTTTCGTTCGCCTCGTTCGATTACACTTTTCGTAACGCATTTGCCAGCTTAGTCCCCAAGTCAAGCGTGCCTAAAGAAGTTTTACTTCAAAAACTGTTGGCCGCTCATAAACATCCGCTAATTGAGTTCGCTAACAGACTGCATGAAAGCGACAACTTTTCAAATGTTACCTGTATAACACCAAATGTATCACACATCGAACTTAAAAAACCGATAGACGGAACAAAGAACGGTTACTCGGAGCTTTTATATTATATGGCTATAAACTAAATAATGATGACAAAAACAAATATGTTTTGAGTAAATATAATAAAATTTATGAAATATTAAGGTTCACAAAAGAAGACGAAAATATATTTGTTTATGGCAAACAGTACACGCAAAAGTATGATTTTTACACTTATCCCCTTCTCTCACCTAAACTGAGTGTATATGAGTGTCAAAACATAACGCTAAACATCGAGAAAATGAATATATCTCAATTAGAGAGAAAATTACAATATTTGCAATGGTAGATCAAGAAAGTCTATCACAAAAAACATTTTTCCCTTTAATACGATTTTGCCATTCTTCAAAATTAAATGAACATTTTTAAAAACCAAAATCGTAGCAAGACATATACCAAATAACAAGTAATAGCAAATAAAATAAGTAAAAATACGTAATACGTTTTTAAGTCGCAAAAAAGTCAGTACATACAGCCATACCAATTTGTTGCTTTATTATTAATATTTAATTATATGTATTTACTGTTATTCTAATCTATTAATCATGCAATATTAAATATTATTTTGATCGAGGATGGCACATTTAGAGATGGATAATTTTGCAGTTGTCAAATTCCCACCGGATAAAACACAGCCCCACAAACGACTCATAGAAGTCATAAGATTTCCATGGTTAACGGAAGATGCAAATATTTGTTTTTGTCCGAAATCAAAAAATTGGAGTTTTGAATTAAAAAATAATGGCCTACCTAGAGACAACTGGATCAAATATCCCTGCCGCGTCGTAAAATATAATATTAGTAAGTTTTTGAAGATATTATAAAATTAGTAGTTCAATTGAGTATGTATTTATGATTAATTTGTTTTCTACAGATACCTTAAAAGCAGCGAACACAGAGTGTAGTCTCAGGTTAAATTACACATCATCGGATTTTTCGGATCAAGGTTAGAACAGAAAAGATCAACAACAACAACAGAAACAAACAGCCAACATGGATACGGGTGGTGTATTATCGTACAATGATCTGTTTGATCAAATCAATGACGATACAGTTTTACCCCCTGAAAACGACAATGTCAATAAAACGACCGGCGAAGATGAACCCACCGAACATGAATCGGAATTAGCGAATAACATAACACCTATGAACAGCGTTCAAAACTACTCTTCACTTTCTTTCTATTCCATTTATATTCTCTCAAAATGATTTTTTAATTTTTTCCCCACTTTTTCGTTCGTAAATAATAAAATAAAAAATTAAGAATAATATTCAGTTTTCAACGAATAGTGAGCGAATAATGAAAAAACAAACAGATCGATGTTTTAAATAGATCAGAAATTATATTTTTCTACTCTCCGCTCCTTGTTAAACGAATAGTTGGCGAATACTTTATACATTTCGTATTTTAGAGTAAATATTTTTCCATGTGGAAATTGATTGTACTATTCAATTGTTTTTGTTTGCGAGAACTAAAACAAAATTTTATTCTCTTCTTTTGTTTTACATATTTCTTTGAATAGATAATAGAATATTCCACTATTATGGGAATAGAGAATATATTTTTTTGTTTTCTATTCAATGCAAGATGAACATAATCAGTAAAATTTTGTTTTCTATTCACTTTTCGCGACAATCAGTAGTAAAAAATATTTGTTCGATCAGTAAAGAAAGAATAATATATTTTGTAGAGCGAATTTTAGAACCCTGCCTATGAATAATGTGGTTTATGTGCAGTACGAGTCCTTGCAATCAGGTCAGGAAAATTTGTCTAATCTCGAAAAAGGATTTACAACCTTATCCATTAAATTTGAGCAACTCCAAACAAACATGGAAAAAATCTCGTCACAAAACGAAGTCATGTTAAACATGATACTGGAATTAAGCAAAAAGTCATCAGCAACATCATCATTCACTCCGATTGTGAATATAAACTCTAAAGCGGGACTAGACGAGTTGGAGCAAAAATTAAAAGACGATCAATATAAAGAAAATATGGTATATTAATTTATATTTAATTATTTATTACAATTATTATAGAAATAATTGTAATATACATATTTGGTTCAGATAATTTTATTTCGTATAAATGTACATCTTCGTTTATGAATAATTCTAATATTTATATTTTTTATTTATTAGGCATACGCATACACCCAGTATACATACAAAGGCGATGCAAAAAAGGAGATTAATGGTTTCGTGAAATCAATTCTAAATAAACTTCCACGAACAATTTTGTCAGGTGCTCAAGTGGGACCGAATAAAAAAAGTGGACAGCAATTTGGCCGCTGATGTTGATGGTGAGCTTTAAGATTCTGTTGCAAACGGACGTTTGCAACAAAATGAAAAAAGAAGGTAGTGGCTTCTACAATAAAGATAATGTGTCGAAAGCCGCTCAAGATTACTTTAAACGAAAGCCTTATACTAAAACGTAGATAGAGTTTTGTGCATTATGGTCCTTATCTATATTAAATTTAAGAACTCAGTTATTTTGTAATTACCGAATTGATACTATTTTTATTTATTTTGAATTTTTTGTTATTTTATTTATTATTTTGTATACAAAATTATTCAAATTTGATATAAATTAAAGAAATAAACACTTTATAAAAAGTGTATAATGATCAGATATTAAAAAAACAACTTTTTTGCTTTAATTTTGTAATCTTAATGCCAATCTTATAACCGGAATGAATGTCAGTTTTTGGATGTTATTTGGACGTCGAAGGTTAGTATACTACATCGCGAGATTAAAGTCAGACCTATAAACATATTTGAAGTCGAAAACTAGATATACATTCAAGTTAAAACTTAGTCAACAAGTACACTGACGACAAAGTGACTTCGCATCACAGTAAAACTCAAATATGAGACGGGATTTGGCCTGCTAACTATATGTCCACTAGACTGACTTACCGTTACAGATTAGTCATTTCATTTGCCGACCAACAATATTCGGAGTTTCCGAATCTTTCGGCGAACAATTGACATGTGGTTTACCGGGTTCATATTGACTTTCAACTTTTTTTGTATAAGCGCACTTTATAGTTTTTTTTTTGTAACATGGCTGCTGTTAAATGGTGGATAACAGGACGACTAAGACCTAACCCCAAATAGTGTGCGACCACCGTTACACCCGTGAGAATAAGCCATGCGGTTACAAATGGGGCCGGAAAAGGGACCATAAGGGTCTTATTATGTAACATGTT
This sequence comes from Nephrotoma appendiculata, assembly GCA_947310385.1. Classification (NCBI taxonomy): domain Eukaryota; kingdom Metazoa; phylum Arthropoda; class Insecta; order Diptera; family Tipulidae; genus Nephrotoma; species Nephrotoma appendiculata. The sequence goes on from OX371224.1 coordinate 112,920,877, forward strand.
TTAATTTTAACAGTTATATTTTATGATTATGTAAGCAGGTGGCCCTAAAAAGGCATCCAGTTAACTTCACTACCCAGCCATAACAGGTAGATCATATAAACCGCTTAATATAAACGCGGTTGATCTATCTCTTTTTATACTTTGCCCTTTAGGTTTTAAGCAATCTCATTTTAGTGACTTGTCAAATAAACAGTTTTTTTCCTACTTGATCATTTCTTGATTTTAATTTCGGTTCTCTGAATTAACTTTACAAATTTTAGCTATTGTTATTCGACGTGATTGATGGTTTTTATATTTGTCGTGCAATTGATTATTCATGAATTGAATACCTTGTATTGCAATATGAAAATTCCTCATGAAGATTGATCGTTGCATCAAGATTTTCTTTCAAATAGTTTTTTTTTCTTGGTCCATATTATTTTTTTGCTGTTAATTAACAAACTGTTAGTGATCGATAAAGATTTTTAAAATAATTTTTTTTCAATAACAGCTTGTTCTATAGCCTGGGTTTCACTAGTTTTGTTTTGTAATCAAGAAAGATTAAGTTGTGACGTCAATAATAAAGTTGTTTATTTTGTAATTCCAAATATTTTATTCTTCTATTCTTTATTTTGATTCCAAATTAAATTTCAAAACAATCATCAATTGAACTGTTTTATTTGAAAGTAGTATAAGTCCACTTTTCAAAAAAATTGAGCTAACGGTAATTTTAGGAAGATATAGACACCTTCTCTCCATATTTATAATCATTCATCCAATCGAGTACGGTTCTTATAAAACAAATCTATAAAATGTTATCGCAAAAACCTTTTTTTTTTGAAAGTTGAATAAGTCCATTCCTAAAATGTAATTATAATAGGGTTCAAAAATTCGTTCATTGAAATGAATTATTCACTCTTTAGTGATTTAACAGTGTTATTTGTAATACTGATCAGTAACAATAATGAAAAGCAATAAAAAATATTTTGTTTTACTATTCACTTATGAAGAATAATGTAGAAAGCAGTTATATTCACTATTCGATCGATCAATGCAAAAAATAATATAAAAATTTTATCTATTCACTACTACATTGAATGTTCGCTATATTGATTGTTAAAAAAAAGAGTACAGTAAACCCTCGTTTTCACGGACCCCGATTTAACGGACCTAGATTTAACGGGCAATTTTTTTATTTTGCATTTTTTGGTTATCGAGTATGATGGGATTGGGTACCTTGGATGGAAATGGGATTATTAAATGATTTTTGGAAGAAGTTCCGGAATATGGCCTCCTGGGACGGAACTCGACCGATTCTTAACTGATTACGATGAAATTGTTTATGCTGAATGGAAATGGGATTATTAAACGGTTTTTGGAATTAGTTCTGGAATATAGCCTCCTGGGACGGAACTCGACCAATTATAAAACGATTATTATGGGATTGAGTATGTCGAATGGAAAAGGAACTCTTAAATGATTTGTTTAAGAAATTCTGGAATATCGCCATGAAACTCGGTAATTTAAACTTGGGCGGAACTCGATAATAAGCAGGGGTTTTTCTTGAAGCAAGCGACTAGTGATGCTAACATGTTTCTGGTAAGGCTGGATGCCTTAACATCTATCGTCAGTACGTAACCCACTCATGAGATTAGTGAGTTGAGTGGCAGATCAGCTACTTACTTTCACCAAAACTCACGTTATGAACCCTACACAAAGGGCTCGGATAAATTTATATTATTTTTATCAACAACGACCTCGAAAACTGTTCACGGAAACATGAAATATAATGTCTTTTAAGATAATGAGATCTTCAGAACCTTTAGAACCAAGCGAAAATTGACACTTTTGAGGTACTTGTAATACAACAGCGCATAATCCATATGGCCATATTCCGGAACTTTTCCAAAAATTATTTGATAAACTCATTTCATCCACAATACCCAATTTCTCTCCTTGAAGGTCATATTCCAGAACTTCTTCCAAAAATCCCATTTCAATCCAACATACCCAACCACATCATAAGCGGTTAAGAATTGAACGAGTTCCGCCCCAGGAGGCCAAATTCCAGAACTTCCTCCCAAAAATAAATTAATAATCCCATTTCCATCCAGCATACCCAATCCCATCATAATCGGTTAAGAATTTAACGAGTTCCGTCCCAGGTGACCATTATCCAGAACTTCTTCATAAAATCATTTAAGAATTTCGTTTCCATCCGCTTATTCAATCCCAACATAATTGGCTAATAAATGTGTAAGTTCCGTCCCAGATGGTCATATTCCGGAACTTCTTCCAAAAACAGTTTATGCATCTCATTTCCATCCAAAAAACCAAATCCCTTCATAATCGGTTGAGATAAACGAGTTCTGCCCTAGGTTGCCATATTCCAGAACAAGTGCAACAAGTGATTTTACGGACATTCAGATTTAACGGACTCCCCAATTACTCCGTTAAAACAAGGTTTTTCTGTAGTAAATCCCGTCCGCTCACACCAAGAAAAGATCATCAATCCTTTCAATTTTTTTTATTCGCTCACTATTCGTTTATTACTGATTTACTAGTTACGTTTTTATGCTACTTTTCAATTTAATTATTTAATATAATTTTTTACATTAAAAGATTCATTTCAGTGAAGCTAATGTCTATAAAAATATGGACATAAATTTCTTCTTGTTTTTATTTCTTATAATATGTTATTTTTGAAAGTAGTATAAGTCCATTTGAAGCTGAAAAAAACGTTTATTTTTTAAATATTTTCAACAATTATTATTTCATAATAAAATTTAAAAGATGTAAAAGTGCTAAAAACATCACTTGATTGATTAACGTTTGCCAATATTTTTAAATTAATTCAAACGCAAACCCTTAAATATCTCGAAACATGAAAAAATGGACTTGTACCACTTTCAAAAATAACAGTTCAATTATTAATTTTCACATCGGGTTCACAGTCGATTGTTCATGATTTGAATTCCTTGTGTTCCAGTGAAGTGAAAATTACTTTTGAAAATTGAACATAGAGTCATAGCAATTTTATTTTCGCTCTCATAATTATCTTCAATTCAATCATTAATTCATTTTTTATTATTATTACCAGTACAAACAAATTATCAATGATCGACAAATTTGAATATTGAGAACGATTGATGATTCGGAGAGCCCGAATTCTTCGTCTCAAGCAAATTGCACACTTCGTTAATAATTTATCAATATCCCATTTATCGTCTTGTTTTGGAATCAGATGGAGTAATTAATTTCATTAAATATCGAAACATTTAGTTGTTTACTATATTTAAACAATTTTAGTACAACAGCAACTAATGACAAGAAACATAGCACTTTAGTGTCATTTATCCCTCGAGCTTTAATGATCTCACGGTAAAAAATATAATGCTACTTTTAAAACCTTGAAAAAGATTACCAACTTTTTTGCAATATACATAGAATTAATCATAATATTTCCAAAAGATTAAAAATTTTAAATTCTTTTTTTCTATTACAATTTATTAACCATCATGTATTAAAATTTATTACAAAATATTATCTTTAAAGAATTTTGGATTAAAATCTACCAAAACTGTGCCGTTATACAAAGAAATTTATTTTGTTTATATGTTTCGGCCAAATTCGGTTGTTTTTTTTTTGTTCACGATCATGCATTTTTTATTTTTTTTTATTTCGTTTGCTTTGAAGGCGATGATTCATAGATGTATAGATTTAATCTGACAGACATAAATTATAATCGCTCTGATTGGTTGAAGGTCGGTCATATTTTTTTATCTTATTACAAAAATTAAAAATTGAACATTGCTCAATTTTGTATAAGATAAATACATAACTTCAAAACTTTGACAGCTATGAGAACAAAATTTACAATTTCACTTCCATTACAATATGCAATCCTACTAAAATTGAAATCTTAATCGCGTATTATGTTTCTTCAAATCAATATGGTTGAAAAAGAACGAAAAAACACTTTTTAGGTTAGTTTTATTAAAATGTAAAAAAATATCCGTACAACAAAATACATGTATAGCTTAGTATGAATTTCGTTTTTATCGTATAACACAAAAAAATAATAACCAATCAGCGCAACACCTTGTTAAAGTTAGCCGAAATTTGCCAGCCGATGCAGATAGTGTCTTGACTGATTCAACAGAAAGTTAAACTCTCTTTATACTCTCGCTCCTATCGATTTTTAAATTCCTATAAACTGAAATAGTTTCTCCTTCACCGGAAGGGTATAACCCGATCCTAAATTCATCCTAAATTCTAGTTTATGACTGATTGTTGCTGTATTCAAGACACTATCTGCATTATCTTTCGGCTGGAAACTTTCGGCTAACTTTAACAGTATCAGCGCAACTATTATTTATGTCTTTCAGACAAAATCATTACATGTTACAATGTTTGTGGTATTACTTTGGTAAATTTTTTTCCAAATTAAAAAAAAAATTACATATTGCAATTGTTGCTGTAAACTTATAAAAACATTACCAAAGCAACTCACCAAAGCAATGGAATTTTTGTTCCTTTTGAGTGAGTAGGCAATGAGCCATGCTAAACGAGATTTTAGTTTCTGGTTTCAAACTAAGTCGTAATAGATTTTTATTGTTAATTTATTTTATATTAAAACACCAAATTTTTTGGTATTCTTTTATTCTGTTCTCTCGAAAATAAAATTTAAACAAAAACCTACATTTCAAAAATGTTCTTATAAAATATTTTTATTTCTATTTTTTCATTTCGGACTCAAGGACAAACATTTTATGTCGCATTTTATATCGACATTAAATGTTTGTCCTTGAGTCCGAAATGAAAATAAATAAATTTAAGGACATTTTTGAGATGTAGGTTTTTGTTTAAATTTTATTTTCGAGAGAACAGAATAAAACAATACAAACAAATTTAGGGTTTTAATATAAAATTAAGGTTTAAATTAACAATAAAAATCTATTACGACTTAGTTTGAAACCAGAAATTAAAATCTTGTGTAGCTTGGCTAAACATCTCAAAAAAAAAAAAAAATCTTTCGGTGCAAAGCCGTAGTCACACAAATGCAAATACATACCAACTTTGGCGTATTTGTTGTAATAACAAATTGTGTAGCTATAAAACAAATGACAAATTAAAATCAAGGTTACATTTGTCCAACATTGGCGCACATTCGCTCAATAGGCGGTTTTTTCAAGAAATATCAAAGGAAAAAACAAATAAAACAAATCGTGTAGACAGTAAAGTTTGTCAATAATCATATTTTACCAAACTTTGGCATATATAAAATACACAAACGTTGGTCGATATTTGCATTCGTGTGGCTGCGGCTTAAACATCATAAAAAAATAGTGTACCATTTTTCCTTTCGTATTTTTTGTTATACACACATGTTAGAACAGGAAACTTTTATTTTAGTCGGAAATTTTGAGTATCACGTTTGTATATGTATAATAAATCCGAAAATGTCGCATATTAAATTTTTAAAAGTGAAATATACCTGTGGTTTACAAAATACTAAAAAAATTATTAGTTTAAATGATCTAAGTGATGCCTTAGAGAAAAGTAAGATTTTAATAATATCTACACTATGTATTTATATTTTAAATAATCTAGAATTAATTGCGTTTTAGTAATCAACAGCAGCCCGTACGATTTATGTGAAAATACATTCACACTGCAATTTAATAAAACTATAATTCAAAAAGAAAACTTGGGGGACATCATTCTTCAATTTGGTAATTGTGTGTATTTCGAGATTGAGGTTAAAGTTTTTTTAACAAATGCAACACCAGTTACTAGAATAAATGCTGCGGTTGGCGCGGAATTATTGGTTAACGCTGGGGTAAGTAATCCAGAATGTGCTGCGCAATAAATTAGTGAGTTTGAAATTTTGTAAATACAATTTAGTGACGATTGCCTAATTTAACTAATAATTTTAAAAATTTGCGTATTTTATTATTAATTTTTCATCATATAAAAACATTTTCGACTTTTGAATTTATTGTTTGGTGTGATGTGTTAAAATCATTTTTGGGTCATTTTTAATTATACGTTACATATTTTTCACCAGAGTCTTAAAATATTTTTACAAGAAGATACGGATGGATTGGAAATTCTCAAGGAATACGATGAAAAGAACACTTTATGTAAATCGATTAGGAGAACCTTCGTGAAAATTTTGACCAATTATTTAAGAAAACATTTTGGTAATTATCCTAAAAAAGACGCAAAAGTAGCAATTTCAAAAGCAGCTATTGCATTATTCCTATCATTTAAAGTTGCTAATAGTAAATTTGAAGGAATTGTAAGTCAATTACAGTGAATTAATTATTTGATAAGGTTCATTATAATGTTACCATTGTATTTTATGATTATAGGATATATTTTACAATCCAGATGGTAATAGCGGCTTTTTGGTATCAAAATTAAAAAATATTAATAACAAACGACATAAAGTGGAAGATACATTTGGCAATATCAGAAAAAACAAAAATTGGGAGACGTCGAGGAGATAATCTTGAAATCACAACTAAAAATTGAAGATAAAGAATTTTTTGAAACCTGTGTAGTAGAAACACAATTAGAACTTTTAAGATTAAAGCTTAAAAATACAATAGATGAGAGGATTGCATTTATAAAGGAAAACCCAAATATAAAGCAACATTTTCCATTCTTTTTCTATAAACCTGAACTGGTACGAGTATTTACATATTTAATTTGTTCGTTGATAATTATTTAATTTATTTTAATTAACATTTTTAGATATTGTACGATTTTGAACTTCGACATCCAAGCATTTCCAATAATTTACTAAGCCGCTGTGAAGAATACAGCAACAAAATTGAATCGATTCTTCAGGTTACCATTGGGGAAACCTTCGAAAAGTTGGGCAGTAAGTTTTACACAATTAATAATCATTTCATAATTACGTTTGACTTGTAATATTAATATAATATTTTTAATAATATGTAACTGTTCTTTTTTTTTATTATATTTTTTTGTGTGTAGGCTTCTCAGTCTTGGATTTTGAATAAACCAAACTACAATCTTATTTTAGTTTCACATTTTTTGTTTTTTTCCGACGTTTCGATAACAATTTGTTGCCATTTTCAAGGGCAACAATGCAATATTAGAAAAAAACGTTACAATAACAAACTGATTTGTATTAGTCAAAAATACTTACAGATCTTACAAATATAAAAATAGAAATAAAATGAAGTTTAAAATTATTCAACATCAATAATTTTAAACTCCATTTTATTTTTATTTTTATATTTGTAAGATCTGTAAGTATTTTTGACTAAAATGTAAATCAGTTTATTATTGTAACGTTTTTTTCTAATAATGCATTGTAGCCCTTGAGAATGGCAACAAATTGTTATCGAAACGTCGGGAAAAATAAAAAATGTGAAACTAAAATAAAATTGTAGTTTCGTTTATTCAAAGCCAAGACTGAGAACCCTACACACAAAAAAAAAATGTAATATTAATAGTTAATTATTTAATAAATATTTTTGGCAGGTTGGAGTCATACAATTAAAACATTTTTGGGATTATTGAAGCTTTTACCGGCTACAACTCTCGGGAGGAAATCAAAATATACCAAACGGTTGAGTTTTGAAGAAGCTTGTAACTTGTAAGTGCAGTTTGAGGATGTAAGATATTCAAAATATTTAAAAACTTAATTATTATATTCAATTTTTTTATAGTTAAATACACCGCCAAATAATTTTGCAACGAATGTAAAAGAACCACATATAGTGGTTGTTGGGCCAAATAGAACTGCTATATCTCAGTTTTATCCCCAAATTGATGGAGAAGTAATTCCTTTACCATTCCATTATAACTTTTTGGACGCATTTGACATAGTTTTTAAGTCGTATTATATTTTTAATATTAATTTTAATCCTAATTTACTACATTTTTTTGCGATTTATATTTATAATATTAGCAGTGTGAAGCCTTCTAGTAATTTAATAGAAATTTTTTCCCGATTCAATAAAGAAAACAAGCATACAAAATGTTTTTCTGTTTCATACGTAATATGCAAAATTTTAAATCAGCAAATCATGTTATTTTTCATTTAAAGTATGACCATTTCATGAATGAAACTAAAAGCAGTAGTTTAAAATGAATATTAAGTCAAACTTGCACAAATGAATTTATTACATTTAGTGGTCTTAGGCGACCCGTTAAAACTTGCACATCAGGTGCACACACGCTTCTATCAAATCAAACTGAAGAGACAATTAATGTTAACAATTTAACGAAAAGTACACCTCAAACTGCTTCATAGTATTTAATTAAGCATTAAGCAGTTTGTTAATGAACTAATGTCTATGAATATTTGTCAAGATAATATTACCGCCATATTAAAAAGCATTACTAGTTTGTTCAATAAAAATTGTGAATCATTGATTGATTCTATAAAGCACATAAATTGTAATTCTCAAATTCTTGAATTTATTTCCAATTTTAATTCATCTGTCCTAAATGAGATTAAAAATCTTTCAACATATTATAAAAGGAAGCAAGCTAAAAAAGATTGTGAATATTATACAGATTTAGTTGAAAAAAGTTTGGGTGATAAAAAAAGTTTGGGTGATGGGATAAAAAATTTGATGTAAATCAAAATATCTATCAAAATATTTTAATACAATGCACCTTCCAATACATACCAATAAAACAAACTTTTAATTTCTTATTTAAAAATAATAAATTTTGCAATATGTATTTTAAAAATGGCCATGTTTGTGATAAAGATGTATTGCATAACTTTTGTTGTGCGCAAATTTTTAAAGAAAGCAGTTTCTTTACCGAAAACACATTTCCACTTCAAATTCAACTCTTTTTTGATGAGTTTGAAGTTGCAAATCCGTTAGGTAGTAAAAACGGAGTTCATAAAATAGGTGCTATCTATTTTTCATTGCGAAATGTCCCATATCCATATAATTCTAAATTAGAGAATATATATTTAGTGGCTTTATTCTTTAGTAACGATTAAAAAAATGAAAACATTAATTTTAATAGAGTGCTTGAGCCTATAGTAGCGGATATAAAAAGTATTGAAACTAACGGAATAAATATAAGTTTTGAAATGAAAAATTATAATATAAAAGGTACACTAGTTGCATTAAGTCACGACAATTTAGGTGCAAGTTGTGCGTTAGGGTTCGTTGAATCATTTCGGGCAAACTACTTTTGTAGAATGTGCACTACACATAAAGATCAAACACAAATTTTGGCATTTGAAAATGCAGCTGAATTAAGAAATTTTACAGTATATAAAAATATTTTCAGAAATACAGATGAAAATATTAATCATAGCACATCTAAAGGTATCAAGCATTATTGTATTTTAAATGATATACTCCATTATAACATATTTGACAATAGTAATGTAGATATAATGCATGATATTTTAGAAGGTGCTATTCCGTTCATAATTAAACAGTGCTTGCAAGTTGCAATTTCTTCAAATTTAATTAAATTGGAACAAGTTAATGAAAAAATTAAATGTTTTAAATATGGCTACACGTTTAGAAAAAGTTTACCATCAACTATTTATATAGACAAACCCACATTGACATCTATAGGTGTTACAGCTTCTCAAAATTGGTGTTTATTTTTACATTTTCCTTTTATTTTTTATGAATTAAGTCTAAAGCTTCCAAAGTTTTGGGCAGGAATTACTACTTTATTCAAAATTGTTTACATTGTTTTGTCGCCATCTATACCTCTATCAAGAATTGCTCAATTAGAAGAAAATATTACTAAGCACCTCAATTGTATTTTTGAAGATTATAGATTAAAGCTATTGCCAAAACATCATATACTAACACATTATCCTAGAATAATTAGAAAAATAGGGCCTTTATTGCATACCTGGTGTATGAGATATGAAGCCAAACATCGTTACTTCACCAAAATTAATTCAGCTATAAATAACTATAAGAATATTTGTAAAACATTAGCTTTCCGTCATCAATGTTTTATTTCACAATCTATAAATAATCAGACTTTTACTGAAAAGAAAGTTTTAGGTAAAACAAATGAAAAATTTTGTTTTATATCTTTACCATTCGAGAGGTACAAACAAATTATTTAATAAAATTTCCCCAATATAGAAATAGTATTCATTTGATAGAATGCTTAAGTACAAACTGGTTTGAAATAGATCCGGGATTTCACTATCGAAAGGGTTTATTTTTATATTTAAATAACCAAAATAAATTTGGTAAAATTATTAATATTTACCATGTAAATCAATATTCTTATTTTCGAGTTAAAGTATTTGATATAGTTATTTTCAATGAAAATGTTAACAGTTATTATGTTAAAGAAGTAGATCATGAATATTTTATTAACTACGCTGATTTAAATAATAAAAAATCCTTTGAATGTTATTCAATTATGGAAAATCAATTTATTTTAGTTTCATATTTATTACAGTAATGTTTATTTTTGTTTTGAACTATTACATCAAAACAATGTTTGATTTAGTATTACAAATGTATACTATACATTATATGAAATAAATGATATATGAAGTAATTTAATATATTATATGAAGTAAATAATTTATAAGAAAAAAAAACGCTTTTTTATTTTCCTAATATAATAGACTAAAATTAAGTCTTTTTAGTACTAAAATAATTTAAATCCCGCAAGTTTTACATTTAATCCGGAGTTACTAAATCGACAGTAATTAATTGATATTAAAGTTAAATACATATTACTTATTTTTATTTAATAATGAAATATCGCATTATAAGTTCTTCCTTATTAAAGTTGTTTTAATCTTTGGCGAGGTTTAATTTTAATCTTGAGTTGCTTAAGTCGACTATAAGTAATTGGTACTAAAGTTAAATATATATTACTTAAAAAAAATTTATAACGAAATATTACATTATAAGTTTTTTTCTCATTAAACATTTATTTTAATCTTTGGTGAGGATTACATTCTAGTCTGCAATTAGTTTGGACTATTATGTAACCCCAAATAGATTATAAATTAGTACAATTTTTTTGCCCTGCTTAATTAAACAATTATATTATTTGTTTGAATATATTTATTTTGATTATATTATATATTTATAATTAATTGTTTTTAATGTATTTTTATATACGTATACATATTTTCCTAAACTAAATAATAAATATCGTTACCAGTATTAGCTAACATTCTGATTAATTTTGGAATCAGACGGTTGATATTTCTCAATTGCTACAATTTATTGCGAAAAAATTTAAATAATAATAATATTTTTTTTAGTATTATTTGTACAATCATAACCAGTGATCAAAAAGAAAAATCAGTTCGTTCTTCTATCTCACTACGAAGTACGATAGAAAATAAAAAATAAAAATATTCTTTCTGTACGGAACGAACACAGCACGGTTTTTTGTCGTTTTGCAGTTTTGTGCTCAAGCACAAGAACGATTTTTTTGATTTTTAAGTTTTGTGCTTCTTCGATTTTAAAAATGCGTACTATAAAAATTTTTTAAGCGCGATGACAAAAAAATATATTTTTGTTTTCTGCTTTGACATACGAAGACAAAATTATTTTTGCTTCGATGGTGTGGTGTATGAACTTACGAAGTAGTTCTTATGTATATTTTCCGTAAAGGGTTTCATCTAAACATGAATAATATCATACTAAAATGACTGATAAATATTATTGTAAATTATGATTGTAATTCTATAAGTTAACTAAAAATTTGATTGATTTAAGATAGTGGAGGCTTTTAATTTATATGAAATTTAAATTATTAAAAAGTTTAAAACCAGAATAAATTTCGTGCATGAGGTTCAGGATTTACCTATCGAATAAGTTATTTTCTATATCAAACCCTATGAAGTTTAAAGTTGCCTAAGAAATGGTAAACCAAATGATTTCCTTTACTGATATAGAAATTACAGTAAAACCTCGATTGAACGGACTAATTGGCGGTCCGTTAAATTCGAATGTTTTTAAATTTAATCGAATCGATCGAATTTAATCTGGGACGGAATCACGGAACTCAGGCATTTCTTAGCCGATTATGTTGAGATTCGGTATGTTGGATGGAAATGGGTTTATTAAATTATTATAGAAAGAATTTCTGGACAATGGCCACCTCGGACGGAACTCCATCAGTTCTTAACCGATTATGATGGGATTAAGTGTGCTGGATAGAAATGGGATTCTTAAATGATTTTGGAAAGATATTCTGGAATATGGCCATTCGGAACGGAACTCGACCAATTATTAACCGATTATGATGGGATTGGATATGCGGGATGGCTGGGGCGGAACCGGCCCATTTTTAACCGATTATCATGGGATTGGATATGTCGCATTGAAATGCGATTCTAAAATGTTGTTGGAAGTAGTTTTGGGAAAGACCACCTCCGGCAATTTTTCTCCAGAACTTCGTTCAATAATAATTTAAGAATCCCATTTTCATCAAACATACCCAATCGCAACATAACCGGTTAAGAAATGGCCTCCCATGTAGCAATACTTAACCGAGGTTAGAATATAACGTACCACATTATCAACTTTTAAGTAACATTTGAGTTTTTATCAAACCCGGATTCTCAAACCTTAAAATTGTAGTGGGAAAACCTCCATATTTTACTTATTCGTTTAATGCAAACCATTTTTAAACTTTTCATAACCTAAGGTAAATTTAGGTTAATGTTTTTCTTTAGTATTTTCTTTATTTAGGTTGAAATTAACCTCTAGTAAACCCCATACGTTCGGAAGCTGCATTTGAGTTAATTTTTAGTTAGTAATTTACTTTTTTGTTTGTTTTCAACCTTCATTTACTCGTTTAGTAATGAAAATTGAAATTTGGATCCATGCGAGGAATTCTATTGGTTTGATATAAACCTTTACTTAATCCCTTTCAACCATAGTTAATTTAGAAATCCATAATTTATTTTTAAGTTTGATTTCAACTCCAGTAAGACCTTATTTTAACTGTAGTTGTATTTTGGATTTGATGTACATCCCTAACTCGAGAAGTGAATAACTTCAATGTTGAATATGGGTGTAGGAAAAACCACGAATTATTTCCAACCCTACTATGCTGCTGCGGTTAACGGTTAAACAATAAACTTTTTGAAATTAGTACGTTACACCCAAGTTGGTTGTATTTGGTTGTTCAACCATAGCGATGCAACTAAGGTTAATAACTACCTATCCAAACGCCTGTCGATCGACCGTTAGTGAAACGTTAGATTAATGGAATATAAACCATTTTTAAACTTCTGCATTGTTTCAAGTTAAATTAAATTACGGTTAATAAAGCGTTCTCGAACTCCAAATTCCTACATGGGCTGAGTTCTGCCCCAGGAGGCCTTCTTTCAGAACTTCTTCCAAAAATCATTTAAGAATGCCATTTCCATTCAATTTACCAAATCCCATCACAATCAGTTAAGAATTCCAGGTGGCCATATTCCTGAAATTCCCTCAAAAATCATTTAAGAATCCCATTTTCATTCAGCGTCTAATCCTATCATAATCGAAATGGACGAGTTCCGTTCCAGGCGGCCAAATTCCAGAACTTCTTTCAATAATAATTTAAGAATCCCATTTTCATCCAACACACCCAATCCCAACATAGTCGGCTAAGAAGTGCTTGAGTTTTGTCCCAGATGGCCATATTCATGAACTTCTTCCAAAAACTGTTTATGAATCTTATTTCCATCCATCATACTCAATCCCATCATAATCGGTTACGAAATTACCGAGTTCTGTCCTAGCTGGCCGTAATCCAGAACTTCTTCTAAAATTCATTTAAGAATCCTATTTCCATTCAACATACCCAATCCCAGCATAATCGGTTAAGAGTTGGGAGCATTGAGTTTGTTTTGCAATAAGTTGATTTTGAATTGTAAAAATGTGCGAACTTGAAATCACGTCGATTATATGTAGAACTCGCGAGAGCGAATCGATTACGGATTCGAAAAAACATATAAACAAAATGTAAAACAATTGCTATTAATCAAAGTTTTTTTTTTTTTTTATTTATTTAAATAGTACAATCTTATCAAATGATAATTTATTACTAAAGATAATAACGCACTTATTTGAAACTAATAAGTGGAGCGAGTGTGGGTTTACAGAAATCAATATTCTGCTCCCAATAATGAAACTTTATTTATTAGATGACTAGCTCATGCGGTTTAATTCTTCTAAGGCGTCTCAGTTCTTGTGTTATGTCAAGAAGTTGTATTGCTTCACTGTTGGTATGTTGCAGTAACCTTCTTTCGTGTTTGATTGCAAATTCCTGGATCACTTCATCAATCCATTTGACATTTAGGTCTTTGTGTAATTCCTCGTTGGTTACGTAGCGGTAAGCATTCGTTATTGTACGTAGAAATTTGTTTTGATAACGTTGAATAATTAAATGATTTGATTGTTTAGTACAGCCCCAGAGCTGGATACCATACGTCCAAATTGGTTTAATTATTGTTTCGTAGATTAGGCGTTTACAGTACAGACTAAGCTTAGAATGTCTTCCTATTAGCCAGTACATTTCACGTTGTTTCATTTTCATTTGCTCTGCTTTTTGTCTAACGTGATGTTTCCAGTTCAATCTTGAATCGAGATGCAATCCGAGATATTTTGCAGATTCAGCTTGGGGAATTTGTACCCCATTGAGAAATGTATGGATGTTGCTATTTTTGTGCCGCAACGTGTATGTTACATGGAATGATTTCAGCTCGTTAAGCTTTATTTTCCAATCCCTGGTCCATTGGCTGATTTTATCGAGTGCGTGCTGTAAGTATTCTACTGCTTGGTTCTGCGATTCGCTTGATGCCAATACTGCGGTATCATCAGCAAAAGTTCCAATGAAGGTTGTTTCCGTTGTCGGTATATCAGAAGTGTAAAGTAGATATAGGATGGGTCCTAATACGCTACCCTGGGGGACTCCTGCTACGGCTGGGTAAAAGTTGGAGTATGTTACTTCATGTGATACTCTAAATATTCGTTTGGAGAGATACGACTCGAGCAATTGGCAGTAATTTTTTGGCACTAATTTACTTATCTTGTAGATAAGACCCTCATGCCACACTCTATCGAAAGCCTGTGATACATCTAGAAATACGGCAGGGCAATATTTCTTCTCTTCAAGTGCTTGTTCTATCTTTGATGGTCGGCGACCGATCGTCGTACGAGAAAGACGCGTTTTTGTCTTTCTCTGTATAGAAAATTGAAACTTAATTTTTTTTTTTTCTGTTTTAAATAAATAAATAAATAATATTTTTATATAAAAGTTATAAAAATTAAATATTAAATATATAATATAAAGTGTTAATAAATGGGTGTTAGTAAATTGAAATGTGAATTAATGTGAAAGTATCTAGGTTGTTATGGCGGGTTGTTTTGTTATTTGTGTGACGCACTGACGCAGCAATGGTGAACGCATCACAAGCTAAGTGTTTTTGTGTTTCATATTTTTATTTATACTTTGTTTAGTTTATATTTTGTTTAATTTTTATTTTTTTGTAAAAAATTTATATAAATTTTAATTTTATTAATGTAAATATTTTTTAAAATACGCATTTGTGATATGTCGTATGGTTTACGATTGTGTGTGTATGGATATATGTACGTGCATTCACGTAGTTTAGTTTAGTCAAATAAGACAAAAAGGATGAAAATAGGAGTACTCTTCTGTTGCTTGTCATTCATTTTCCGTTCATTTTTAAATGAATTTTTTATGCTAATTTCTCTTCGCTCTTGAATAGTAAAATGAATTTTCAGAAATGTTATGCAGTAGAAAACGAATAGTGTCTAATGAGCGAATAATGAGAAACTAAAAAGGTTGATCTTATCTTTTGTGTTAGCGAACGGGATCTACTGCTCTTTTGGTTTTATTTTTCTATTACAATAAGAAAGCGAAAATTCATTGTAGTACTGATTGGATAAAATGTATTGTTGCCTGTATTGAACGATCGAATAGAGAATACATATCATTTCTTTCTACTTTATTCTTGATAAGTGAATAGTAATGTCGAGTTCACGTGTGCGATCAAGGAATGATTCGCGAATCAAAGGAAAATTAAATCATTGAAAACATATACAAATTTCCCCGTCCGAAATGAAATAATTTTAACTTTGGGAAAATTTTGATCGGAAGCATCCAACATAATCAAAAAAAATTACAAATTATGAGTAATAATGTGAAATAATTACGCTCAAAGATTGGCTTGATTCGCGAATCATTTTTTGATCGCTACGTGAACTCGACATAAAACAAAATATTTTGTGTTCCTTTACATATTTCTTGTTGATCAGTTTTACAAATAATACATTAATTCCGTGGAAAGATTTGCTGACAGCAATTTTTTTACTGATAATACGCAAAAGAAAAACTTTAAAATTTCATAAGAGTGACAAAGAACAGAAATATTTTTATTTCATTTTATAGTAAAATTTTTATATATATATATATATATATATATATATATATATATATATATATATATATATATATATATATATATATATATATATATATATATATATATATATATATATATATATATATGTATATATATATATATATATGTATGTATGTATGTATATGTGTATATGTGTGTGTATGTGTGTAGATATGTATGTATATGTGTATATATATATAAATATTCATGATTATTTTGTAGATTGATTTAAAGGGATGAGACCTCATATGTGTTACGGCATGGCAAAGGGAAAATGGTTTTTAATTTTTTATTTCCATTTGTAACGACAATTAAATCTTTGATGTGATATCCTTCGGCCTTTTAATGTTCACTGTTTTTTTAAATTGCTTACTGCAGGCACTATTTTATCTAAAAGAATTTCTGGCTCAATTATATTTCTCGAAACAGGTTCGTCTTTTCATGGGAATGATATATACGAATATCGATTGATGAGAATTCTAAATACTAATCAACGACCTGCTCATGCACCAATTGTGTAAAAAGCCTTCCGCGTGGTTCTATCTTCCGTTCGTGTCATCACCTCACATAAATCATGATCGTTTTGTTTGATTGAGACAATATACTGCGGAAGATGCATACAATCATTTTTGGGCTAATTAGAATTCTAGCAAATCGCAATTCTAGCAATTAGCATTAATTTGGGAGAGGCTTAGTTCGGCTGGGTCATCTGTCAACTGGTTGTTTTGACGTGTAAATGGAGGAATAGGAAAATTCCTTGGCCGATTATTTTCGGATTTATTTTGTTGAAAAATCCAGTACTTCACCCGGGATTTATGTTGAAATACCGGTTCAGCTCAACATATCAGATTCGAACATGATTAGTCAAGATATTGCTTAGCACGGCCGAACTCCAGAACTTCTCTAAAATCCATTTTTACATTCCGATTTAATTCTGCTTACCTGATTTGACAATAATTGGTCTTGGTATGGCCAAGTTCCATTCAGAATTATCGAATTTTAGAACTTTATCAAAAAGACACATTAAAATCCCAATACAAGGTGACCCTAATTTATTAGAATCCTAGCCCAGCTCTACAATCTGAACTGGAAAATTTCGGTTGGAAACGGCATGTTTCATTCATTATAGCTGAATCCGAAAATTTCGTCAAATTCGGCTTTGAACCCGAATTTGATCATCATTTGTTTTGAGTTTGCTTAGTTCCATTGAACATGCTAGAGTTCCAATCCAATTCTGCGTACCATATTTAACAGTTATTGGTTGAGGAATAGTAAAGTTCCATTGAGCATGATATAAATATCCTGTGCACTATAATTATACTTGGCAATTAATCGAATATTCTCTTCTTTGGTGAACAAAACTAATAAAATATTTGAAATTTTTTAATTAAATTAAAATTGTTTGAAATACCCTATCAGTGGCGCTATTCTGGTGGTTCCCTGGGGTTGGGGAGTTGGGGAGGGATTTTGTATGTGGTTTCTGTTTGAAGTGTTTTTTTCCGGCCTACTGAGGAGAAAAGTTTGATGTAAATATTTATAAATTGGGAATAATTTTTCCATATCTAAATTGGTAGGGAAAATTATTCGCAATTTAACTTTATTTTCAAAAAAATTAACACTAGCTTTTTGCCTCGGTGTGCCGGAGAAGGGCATTTTGAATACGAACTGCATGTGGAATCTTTCCCCGATTCCCTATTCCCGGGGAATTGCCGGAGTGGTGCCACAGGTAGTTAATCTGGTATTGAATAACATTTATATTTTTCCGGGAACCATTGCCTTTGGGATGCCTTACATATGAAATTTTTTGTTTTTTTTTTATATATATATTTTTTTTTATTTATGTTTTTTTTTTAATTTTTTTTTTATTTATTTTTTTTTTTTATTTTATTTTTTTTTCTTCGATTTAAGGGTTAAATACTAATGAATTTTAGACTAAGTTTGATATAATTTACATAATTATGGTTTCAGGAAATCCTATTGTAAGTCGTGGAATTGCAGGAGGATTAAATTAATAAATGTTTATATTATTTAGGAAGCCGGAAAATATTAATTTAGAATTCAATTTCAGGAAATCTACAGTCGTGAAATATATTTCTTTGAAATATTAATTGTTGATTGTGTAGATTAGAATGGTGTTGTCATTGCATTAATAACTATCGACTTTATTTAAGAGTCTGCAACTGGGTCGATTTAATAAATTAAATGTTGCATTAGTTTACAATTACATTTCAGGAAATTTCCAGATGTACGTGAAATAATACAAATTTTTTCTCAGGTTGCTGATTTAGAGAAGCAATTGTTGAAGACCAATACCATCGTTATCCATTAAACCTATTAAACCTTTATCCTTCCTTAGTAAATTAGTATTGTGCTGTCTTTGTGTTACTAACTATCGGCTATACCTAGGTGTCTGTAACCGGGCCGATTCTGTCCCACTTAACTAACCTATCCAATCCTTCGGTTTTGTTATATGTAAAAAAGAGTGTACGGTGGGCCCAGCGTCACCCGGGAGCTCCTGTGTAAGAACTTGGTCGTGCATTCAGAATCAATCAATCAATCAATCTTCAAGTGCTTGTTCTATCTTTGCAGTCACGCGATGAACTTGATCAATTGTCGAATGTTTATTCCTGAATCCAAACTGGAAGTCAGGTATAATGATCATTGGTCTTAGTCGTTTCAATAACAACTTCTCAAACAATTTTGAAATAGTAGGTAACATAGAGATGGGCCTGTATGAGCCCATTTGCTCGGCTGGTTTGTCTGGTTTTTTTATCATGATGATTTGTGGAACCTTAAAACACTCAGGCACATATGTAAGTCGAAAGCAAGCATTATATAAATATGTTAACATAGTCACTGCTCTCTTTGATAACTCCTTAAACATCCTTGGCGAAATGTCATCAATTCCAGGTGACTTTTTAGGATTCAGATTCATGTCAATTTCTTGTGCAATTTCAAGTGGGGTGACACTTCTGATATTTGATGGAGATCTATAGACTGGTTTAGGATCAATCCTAGATTGTATGTCGTGTGGTTGAAATACTGATGCCAAATGTTGTGCAAATAGTTCTGCTTTTTCTTCGTTACGTCGCACCCATTCTCCATTTATGTTCCTTATAGGTGGCACTTGGATTATTGGTCTCTTGTATCTTTTAGTAGCTTTCCAAAGAGAATAATTTTTGTCAGCTTCAGGACCCAGTCCTTTCAAATAATACTCAGTACAAGCTTCTTTATGTTCTTTAATTAATCGGTTAACTGTATTACTTACCCGATTAAATTCTCTTTTGTCATTAATGTTTCTAGTTCTATGCCATACGCGCCTTTTCCTACGCCTTTCTTTTATCAGTTCCCGAATCGCCAGGGGGTAGTTGATCTCGTGTACGACTTTCTCACCTAGTACGGGTGTAGCCTCTTTAGCTGCATCACGCATGGAGTTAATAAAATGTTTAGTTTGTAATTCAAGTTCTTGTTTAGTTTTAAGACTAACTTTTAACTCAATTAGAGTATCCAGTTTCTCTCTAAATAATTCCCAATCAGTAAATTTATTAGTAAGGTTAAGTTTGGTTTTCTTTCTTATGACTGATGTACTCAGAGTCATTAAGACCGGTGTATGATCGAAAGTAAGGTCGTCAATGCCTTCAACTTCAATGTAATTTGAGGCTATTCCTTTCGAGATATAAAAGTCAATCAAATCAGGAATTTTGCTTATGTCTGTAGGCCAATAGGTAGGTTTACGCGATGAGTGATATTCACATCCTGATATTTCTATTGCACTTAGGAGTTCTTTTCCTTTTCCTGGTGTTATGAGTCGAGATCCCCACGCAGTATGTTTCACGTTGTAGTCACCTCCTATAATAAACCTTGGTCCAAGTTTATGTTGATTAAAAATGTTGACATATTGATTTCTTACGATATTATGTCTTGGTGGGCAGTAGATCGCCCCTAAACTTAGTTCAGCACCACCATGGTTAATCGTTATTACGGTTGCTTGCATAAATGGTTCCTTAATTTCTTCTTGTTGGAAATGTAGGATATTTTGTTTGATTAAGATTGCTGTCCCTTCTCGAGCACGACCACTAGGATGCAATGTCCAATAGGCTCTATATCCTGTAATTTTGATAAAGTTTTTCTCCGTAAAGTGCGTCTCTGATATTAAAGCTACATCTATGTTGTTGGTTCTTAGAAATACTTCTAGTTCTTGAGCTCTTGCATTAAGCCCGTTAGCATTCCAGGTAATTATACGTAGGAATGTTACAGTCATTTACTTTTTATGTTTTAGCGGTTTGTTTGGTGGTTTGGAATAATCTTCCAGTTTATCCACCCTGTTAGTAAGCTGGCTGAAATTTTGTCTCATTTCTGCCTGAAATTCGGTGAGCATTTTCATTATATTACTAATGGTTGGCTCGTTTGGCACAGGCTTCTGGCCACTTACTTGATTTGAATTGTTATTTGAGGTTTTGGTCACCTGGGCGTAGGAAACCCCCTCTCTAATTGTATCATATTGTTGGTTTGGCTTTTGCTGTAGGCGCTCTGCTACTGTAATTTTTCTCGGTAGCTGAGCATTTAGTTTTTTCTGATACACCAGGCATCCTTTATAGCTAGCCGGATGATCTTTTTCTCCGCACAGTGCACAAGTTGGTATAACATTTCGCGGCTTTTGACATTGTTTTGTTTGATGATTCTCTGCACAATTGACACATTTGGCTTGCCTATTGCAGAAGTTCTTTGTGTGTCCTAACTGTTGGCAATTTGTACACTGAGGTATACCTATTACCTTTTTAGGTGGTTCAATAGACACCTTGCAATATAGCAGGTTCTTAATTTCGTATATGTCCTTATTGTTTTTCCCCTGTAACAGGTCTACATAAAACAATGGGAAGTGTCTAATAATTTTCTCATCATTAATTGTCAACTTTTTATGCACGTTAATAATGTTGGTTACTTTATGACCATGGTCCTCGATTGCCGCTTTGATCTCTTCGTGATTGGTAGATGACGGTAAACCTCGTATTACGATTCTATACCATTTTTCACTTTTGAGCTGATAAGTATGGTATTCCATCTTATATAGTGTACTATCCTTGTTATTGGATTCAGTGTCTTTTATATCGCTAAGTAGTTTTTTAATTTTACGGTAGTCATTTTCAGACTGCGTTGTTATTTTGATGTCGTTATTGGATATTGCTTTAAACTGAGCAGGTTTCTCTGTCACTGCCAATACTTGAGCTCTGAGTATATTAAAATCTCTAACGTTGCTGACATTGATTGGTGGTGGTAAGGGCTCCTTTTTGTGTGCTTGTTGTGGTTGTTTTGGTATTTCGTTATCTTGCGGTAGAGTTACCCTTGGTGATGGCGTTTTGGAGAGTCTCCTCTTTTTATGTACATTTAGTTTATTTTGTCTAGGTTGGGTTTCTTTCTCAAGTTCCTCTTCATCCGTAAAGTAGTCATTGGTTAGACTTTGTAGGCTCTGACTTTTACCATTAGTAGACGTAGAAGGTTTATTTTGCCTTTCTAGTGATTCGATTCTGTTTTGTAAGTTTACCAAAATATCTTGGTATTTATTACATTGTAACTCATATTGCTGGCATTTTGTCCTTAGTTCATTATTCTGGCGCTCTAGCGAGGCTAATTTTGATGTCATTTCATTGCCGTCTTGAAGCATACGGTGTCTTTGCGTTAATGTTGGAGAATGCATGAGTTCTAATGGAGAAATGGGGCTTATACTTCTATCTGCTCCAGTAGCTAAGCTTGCCACTACTAAAGCATTGCGGTCGCTGGATATCGACGACTGGAAGCCCGCTCGCTCACTTTCCGAAGTCGCCGGTACTGGGCATCCTAATCCCTGCACCGTAGCATTAATCTTCTTCTGATCTGCCATGGTTGGTTTATTGTTCGGGGTTCCTTCCCTTAGCCAGTTTTGGTCCGCGGATGGTATTTTATTTCCCACCTACCCTCCGGCAAGCCGGTTAAAGAGCATTCCCCTATCCGCCACCTGGGGACGCGCCACGATGGAAGTTTGGCATCTCCACACGGGCGAAGTAGCCAAGAAAATTTGTACTGATTTTCATATAAATCGTTTTTTATGACTCCCCGTGCAAACGCAATAAAATAGTTGCAGATCTAAAACAAATTTTAGTTTACTAATTGTACAAAAATCCATAGGAATTTCTTAGATATTACGATTTAGAATTTCGATCGATTCGCTCCTGCGAGTTATATAATCAACGTGAATAAAACTTGAATTTGTTTTAAAAAGATTTGAATTTACTTAACATTTAATTGAAGTTTCTTTGAAAAACACGAATTTGCTTTGCAAAAAATTGAGGTTGATTTAGGAAAAATTGACAATGAAGTATAAAAAGTTATGGTTGATTTGAAAAGAGTTGTGAATAAAATAAAAAAAAATTGAATATCTTTTGCAAAATCGTGAATTTGAAGTGCAAAACCTATAGTATCTGTATTTCATTTTAAATTAATAATCTATATTAATGGATAATTGTTCATAAATTTATGCCTCGTTTCCAACATTTTAAATTTATTCGTAAAATTTTGTTGCTGTTTATAAATTTTTAGGTTTATTGCTTCTATTCTTAACCATTTACTTCAAAATAACATTCTCACATAATCGTAAATGGACAATATGGGAAACTTAATAAATAAATTAAGATTTTAACAAGTAAATTATATCCTATTTAATCAATTTTGTTGCCGCATTTAAACCGTACTTCAAGTTATACATACCAAAATGTTCATTTATCTTAGATATAATTGCAAATTTAAATTAATAAGATTAAGCCAAGAAAATTAAAATGTAGCAGGTGTTATAGTGAAATATCGTTTAATAATTGGTATTTGATATCTTTGCTAAACCATTGCAAACATCATCATCTTTTACACCATCCTTTAATCAAACGTCATAAATATTATTTCCTAATTCATAATAGCTGTATTTTGTTGAGAATTTACAACAACAATTGCATTTGATAATTCCCAGTAGAATAAACTAATTCCAAAACTTTTTTGGAATTATTTAATTCTAATTCCAAAAGTTACTTATCGTATTTGCCACCAGAAAACATTTTTTTGTTTTTTATTGTTTTTAAGTTGGTGTTGTAAATTTAATGACATTTATGACAAGCGACATTTTTATTCGTATTGTGGTCGATATTTTCTTAAAATTTATATATTATATTTTGTGTTATAATTAAGAATAGGAAAATACAAAATACTACCAACAGAAAAACAATTTTTTGCTGTTTTGTTGAGAATTAAATAATTCCAAAATAATTCGAAATAATTAATTCTCAACAAAATACAGCTAATTGCATATAAAGTCATCCATTAATAGAAAATAAATAACAAATTCATCGAAGTAAAAGTATTTTAGTATTTAGGCTAATGCTTGATTCACGTATGCGATCAAAAAATGATTCGCGAATCAAAGGAAAATTAAAGCATTGAAAACATATACAAATTTCCCCGATCGAGATGAAATAATTTTAACTTTGGGAACATTTAAATCGAAAGCATCCAACATAATAAAAAAAAATAACAAATTATGAGTAATAATGCGAAATAATTACGCTCGCTTCGCTCGATTCGCGAATCATTTTTTGATCGCATACGTGAACCAAGCATAAGCGAAACAAAGAGGGACAACATTTTTTTATTTTTCAATGCACACAAAATGTATTATTGGCCCATGCCACACGTAAAAAAATGCCGCATTTTTCTTCGTTTCTTTCCCCGTTTACCTATGATACAAGTTTTAATTGCGACTTAAACAAATTTTCTGTTCAACCACACAACTCAAACAAAAATGAAATAAAAGATATTTCAAGGACATTTTTGAATCATTTTAGTTAAAATTTTATTTAAGAGAGAGCAGAACAAAACATTGGTAGAAAAAAAATGCCAAAATACAAAAAACTCTCGTGTGTCATCAGCCATTGAAATGCATTTTTCAAGTCTCTTCTATATCATCAGAAGCACAAAACTGAAAAACCAAAAAATATCGTGCTTGTGCTTGAGCACAAAACTGCAAAACGACAAAAAACCGTGCTTGTTCTTGGGAAGAATACGTTTTGTTTTACTGTGTTCGTTCCGTAAAGAGAGAATATTAATATTTTTTTGTTATCTGTCGTACCAGCGAGATCGTAAAAACGAAAAAAAAAAAAATTTGTTTATTTTTTGATGAACGCGAAATAGATTTAGAAAAAAATAAAAACATTTGGTTTGTAAACGAAAAATGAGAAAAAGTACAACAAAAGAACCACAATTTCGATCTCTGATTATAACATTTCTGTTTTTCTTAATTATATACATATGTTGAAAGGTCTTTCCAATTAATATATTATCCTATTCTCTAACTTTACCCGACTTATTACTAAATAACTTGGAATTTCCATATCCCACTGCCGTTAAGACGTTTTTCGTAATAAACTTTTTGATACTAAGGTAATTTAATCGTTTATCTTACACAATAATTTCGCGAATTTATTTATTTATCGGTGTTGACGTGTGAAGTGCTCATTAAGTTTCTGAATCAATCTAATTTATTAAGAAAATAGTACAATGGACCATAAATTATTGCTGGAAAGCTTAAATCCGGACGAGTTAGAGGTGGAATACCAAGTTCGTGAATTAGCAAGCGCCTTAGTCGGAGTCGAGAAAAAATTCTTTGAGATAGTTCAAAAGGTGTAACAGAATGCGAATTTAAGAGGAACCTGAGAAAGAGTTAAATGCCATTAGTCAGCAAAATGCGGTAATAGATAACGCGTTGGATCAACTAGAAAATAGCCCAGTAATTGAGAAAAGAAAGATGCTTTTCCGCATCACGCACTGGAGAGACCGAGCACAACGATTATATAATTCGTTTCCCGATTTAACTGAAAGTGGGGTAATAATAAATTCATTAGATAGGTTTTACCAATTCATCAGTCGAGATATTAAGAGAGTTGAAAGGATCAGCGACACAATGAAAAAGAATCAGAAGAAACAAAAACCGGATATGAACGCCGCCCAAGAACGCTGAAAAAAATGACTCTGAACAAGATTACAGACGCACCGAGGCGGAGAAATCAGAGGCAGAACTGGAGGAGAGACTTCAGAAATGGTTTTCCAAACAGATTGAAAAAATGAATGGATAAAATTGTATCATTCTGAAAGCATGATAGCAAAAAACAGTCACGGAAAAAGCGTTCTAAGGTATCAATACATCGGCATAAAACATCGAAATCGGGAAGTGGATCTCAAACTAGTTCAGATATACCACATCAGTATCGTAACTTTACTGCGAAACTTCGTTACAGACAAAGCGGACAAGTGGTACTACAATTTTATCAGAAAGAACAAATACACTACTTGGAAAGAGATGAAGGATTCGTTAATAGACCGGTTTAGCAGTATCGAAGGGGACCGCGAAACCAGGAAATACATAAGATGTCGTACTCAAGCTTTGAAAGAAACATTCAACGATTTTCTAATGGAAATTGAGAGTGCAAATTATCGCTTAATAAATCCGCTTCCAGATGACGAAATATTAGAACTTCTTCTAGATAACATAAATCCTGCATTGAAGAGTGCAACTCATCACATGAAAATTAACAATCTCGCGTCACAATAAAAAACAGCTTTTCTTTTATTATAATTTAATTAGCCATAATTAAATTATAATAAAAGAAAAGCTGTTTTTTATTGTGAAGCTCAATTACAAATATAGTAAACTAAAATTAAATAGCAGCGAGACACCAACATTGCATTTTCAATCTCGCGTCATTGAGAAAAATATGCGACAATTTCGAAAAATTATGGAATACATCCGGATTTGATCCCAGACGTCTTATCGAAACGCGGGTAACGCGAACCCCTGCAATAGCCCAACTATCGGATCAACAGGAGTCTTCATCCAGTGTGCCAAAGTTTCAAGGTATAAAATACGACTATGAAACGGACGAAGATGTGGACCATAAGGAGGCACGTTCATCGGACGTCAGTGCAATCAACCGGGTACAGTTCTTCGTATGCTGGAATTGTATAAGGACTTGCGTCACAAATATACAACTTGCAAAATGGAGAAAAAGCATAGCTTTTGTGAAGGTTGTGGCTTAGCGAATATGAACATAACGGATTGTCTAAGATATCCGAAGAAAAAGCAATTTCAGGGAAGTTCGAGGCTATTACGGAATTTATGCCTAATGATCCTCGACTTTACGCAAAAATTTCAATCCTCGGTCACATAAATTGCTAGATTGGATTGCTAGATAGCGGGGCCAGCGTAAGCATTTTAGGTAAGCGCAGCGAGGAGTTTTTAAGATCGTTAGCAGTATCGGTTAAGAAATTGAATACTTACATTCAAACAGCAGATGGAACATCAAACGTAGTTATCGGACACGTACATCTACCAGTGTCATATATGGGTAAGACCGAAAACCTAAAATTTTGCATCACCAGACGTCATCAGTGAAGTGGTTTTTCAGAGCAGCACTACGAAGCGTGAGAATCGCTATGAGTTAAGCCCTAATCATGAAGAACAGCTTCAGGAAATCACAAACAGTTTTCCTTCATTCGGAAAGAAAGGACTGGAAAGAACGAACCTTGTAACACACCATATAGATGTTGGAAATTTTGCACCCATACAAAAAAGACACTACCCAGTATCTCCAGTAAAGCAAGAGTTAATATATCAGGAATTAGACCGAATGATTTCTCTTGGCGTCTTAGAGGAGAGCACTAGTGCATGGAGTTCCCCAGTAAATCTAGATTATGCTTAGTTAGATTCGACGAAAATCAAAGCAATTACCAAGAAAGATGCCTACCCGTTACCAATCATCGATGGTCTATTGGAAAGGCTTCAAGAAACAAAATACATCAGCAACATCGACCTAGAGGATGCATTCTTACAGATACGTCTCTCCGAGAGCGCGAAAGAGATTACGGCTTTTACGGTTCCAGGCCGTTCTCTCTATCAGTTCTGCGTCGTGCCCTTTGGATTGTGTAACGCACCCCAAACCATGTGCAGACTGATGGATCGAGTTATACCACATGTGCTGAGAGATAAAGTTTTTGTCTATTTAGACAACCTCTTAGTCATCTCAGCCAAAAACTGATTCAAAATCAGTTAAACAAAGTCGGAGGCTCTTGGCCGGCTGGTACCGCCGATTTGTCTGCAACTATGCCGAAGTAACAGCGCCAATTACCAATTTACTCAAGAAGGGGTGAAATTTCAATAGACCGACGAAGCCGACGTTGCGTTTACTAAACTTAAATATTTACTCTCCAACGCACCGGTATTGCATAACCCTGATTTCACAAAAACCTTCTACATTCGCTGCGACGCTAGCACACAAGGAATCGGAAGCGTCCTTTTTCAGATAGATAGCGAACAAAATGAAATGCCGATAGCCTTCATGTTGCAAAAGCTAAATGCTGCCCAGCGTATCTATACTGTAACCAAGCTGGAGTGCCCGGCAGCCATAGTAAGTGCAAACAAAAATTCGTCCCTACATAGAAGGCTACAGGTTTTCAATTATTACCGACTATGCCTGCATTGGCTCATGTCCCAGAAAGAGTTAAGCGGCCGACTAGCAAGATGGAGTCTGAAGATGCAAGGCTTCGATTTCCAGATTATATACCAAAAGGGAAGGGAAAACATTGTCCCAGACGCGTTGTCACGAATATATTGTGATACAATTATGGAGATCAACTATAAGATTTAAAACTACATGATGACATTATATTTGATAGTAATATTGTCCAGGACAAAACGTATATGGACCTTTTGTCTAAAATACAACAAGATCCCCAAACTTATCCAAATTTACGAATTCTACGACAACAGATTTTTATAAGGATTGAACCGAAATCGTACAAGAAGTTAAGATACGTTCAATGTTGGAAATTGTGGACACCGAGCGACGGTCGAGAGAAGTTAATTATCAACGAGGATGATACATCCAACGGTGCGCATGGCGGTATTCGCAAAACGTTAGACCGCTTGAGACGCTTGTATTATTGGCCAAAGATGACAATAGATGTTTACCAATACATTGCCAATTGCGATATATGCAAGAAGACAAAAGCTATCAATCATTGCTTACGCCCATCATTATAAACACAAGCGATATCAGAGAGACCGTGGCAGAAGATCTTTATCGAATTACTGCGACCTTATCCCCGGACATCAACAGGGAAAACCACAATATTGATCGTAATGGACAACCTAACCAAGTTCGTCTATCTTAAACCTCTGGCAAAAGCTACCGCTACAAAAATCGTGGAATTTCTTCGAGACGAATTATTGACACTGTTCGGTGTGCCAGAAACGATTCACAGTGATAATGGCGTGCAATTCGTTGGGAAGGAATTTGTTTCCTTCAAAAAAAAATTTCCGCCAAATTTGCCTTCTAATACCGAAAGGCCTTTGTGAAAGAAAAAACTTGGTTTCCTTTATTGTCGTTTGGTTGATGAAAATAATAAGGATTTAGGTATTTTTCATCTCATGGACATTAAAACCTAGTCGGTTTTCCTCGATGCGAATGTTCGGAACAACTTTAATTTAATCTAATTTTAACCTGCCCTGTAACGAAATACCTAAATTTATTTTCTTTAAATATTCCCGCTGCAAATTGTTTGTAATTGTTTGTAATACATATATACTGGCTGAATACAAAGGATGCCTTTTCCATTTCGGACAAATATTTTGGAGAAAAGTACAATTTCAGAACACCTTCAGATTAATTATGGAAACAATAAATCTTTTAACAAGCAAATTCTAATGTTAAAAAGCTTAGCCTTCGTACCTCCTGAAGAAGTTTCAGAGTATTTGGATGCGATCATAAAAGAATTTGATCCAGACGCCAAGCGAATTGCCAAATGGTTCCAAACAAATTATATAAGGTGTGTTCATGGATACCAAGGAAGACCCCAATACAGTCCAAAGTTCTGGACTGTTTCCAAAACCATGATGGTAATTTTCCTAGAACACAAAATTCAGTTGAGGCTTGGCACAACCGACTAAAAATAGTAATCGGAAGACCTAATGTTGGGGTCTATAAGTTAATCGAAGAATTGGCAAAAGAGATGATAATATGCAAAACACGCATTGAAAAATGGAAAGCTGGTGAACGCATCCCACTAAAAAAAATGTGGAAAAAACAGCAGAATTTTAAATGTTATTGTAAATAGAAACAATACTGATAAGATTAATTATTTAAAATATATTGGTCATTCTATTAAGTTACAATAATAACGCTTAATTTTATTTATTTTATAATTAAACATTTCATCAAAAACCCAAACGTTCTTTGCAGAACGACCAAAAATTTATTTTATTAAAAAAACATATTTATACAAATCCAATTCTTAAAAGAAATGAAGGGGTTGGTCATGAAACCTCGACGATCGTTGTCTCGAAATCAAAATCTCGAAATCGAAATCTCGAATTAATAAAATAGCGAATTTCATAATATCGAAATTTCAAAATATCGAATTCAAAACCTCGAAAATATATCTCGAATAATAAAAATAATTTTGTAAATATTAATAATATTTACAAAATTATTTTTATTATTTGATATTCGAGAATACAAATTACCTAAACCACACTATGTGATACTGTTAAAGTTAGCCGAAAGTTTCCAGCCGAAAGATAATGCAGATAGTATCTTGAATACAGCAAAACCAGTCATGAACTCGAATTTAGGAGAATTTAGGATCGGGTTACATCATTCGGGTGAAGGAGAAATTATTTCAGTTCATAGGAATTTAAAAATCGATAGGAGCGAGAGTTTAAAAATAGTCAAGACACTATCTGCATTATCTTTCGGCTGGAAACTATCGGCTAACTTTAATAGGGTCACTATGAGCCTTAATTCTGGTTCGTTGCCGATGCTGTTGCTAACAATTTCCCGAGTACTCAAAATTCAATTGGGGCATTGCATCGGCGCTTAAAACAGTAGTAGGAATGAAAAATGCTGGTGTTTACAAAATAATTACCGATCTTTCAAAAGAATTAATAATATTTAAAAATAATACAAAACGAATGAAAATAGGTGAAATGAAGTCATTAAATAGAAAAAATTTGATGAAATATCAAAAATTAAAACAATTTTGAAAAAAATGCAAAAAATTGATAAGTTAGATTTTTTAAAAACGTTCACAATATATGTATATAAATGTTTTATTTGTTACTAAAATTTGAATTGAACACTATTAAATAGCATAAAAGATATTAAGTGCATTTTTACCATTCTCTTATTTAGAACATCCTTTTAATTTTCGAGATTTTCGCATGCGAGATTTTCCAAATAAATTATTTTGATATTCTTAAATTCGAGTAAATTTTTTTCTTTCGGTATTTTGTTCATACGATATTTCTTTTGGCGAGTTTTTAGAACTATCCCAAAATGAAGATAAAAAAACAAAATTTAATATTTAATATTTTTTAAAAAATCCCGAATTTTTTCGGGATTTTTAAAATTTCAGCAAAGTCGGGATTTTGAAAATCGGGATTTTGGAAGTCGGGATTTGAAAAGTCGGGATTTTGAAAGTCAGGATTTTTAAAGTAGGGTTTTTGAGAGTCGGGATTGATAAATTCGGGATTTTGAAAATCGAGATTTTTTTTTGTCGGGATTTTGCTAATTCGGGATTTTGTGATTCGGGATTTTGAGCCGATCCCTTGTATACTTGTGAATGTTGGACAATAAAAATATGTGATATAAAAATCAAGAAATTATAAATAAATATTTTATGTGCATCGAATGCGACATCTAAATAAAGTATATGTGTATCCATATTGTTAATTGTGGAAGAAAATTGTGTCGCATTAATTCACTATATTTAATAAATATATAAAATGAAAATTGAAATCTGAAAGTTAATACAAAAATAAAGACAGATAGAAAATTATTGTGGTGTATGTTTTTTGATTCCCGTGAAGTATGTCCTAACTTTTTCCTGAAATTACAAAAACAAATTTAGAACAAACTTCACGCTTCTCTACAAATCCGTTAGGTTTGTCCTAAATCCTAAAAGACTGTATATGTATAAGTGAATATAATATACTTTTTTCGGATAAACCAATAAAGGTAAATTATTTACTCGTTATAATGAATTTTGAAATATATCTAGGCAATTATTTTCAATGTTCAAATTAAATGATTGATATTAACGGGTGTGAAGTTTGTCCTAAATTTATTTTTGTAATTTTAGGACAAAGTTAGGATATACTTCATACGGGAATGTTTTATGAGTAAAATTCGAACATTAATGTAATGACTGATCGGCATGGGGGTGAATCGTATTAGCAAAGCTTATTTTAAAAATGCACACTTGCGAAGTGCGAAGAAGACCCATCTTAACTGGCTGCGTAAGTGATCCCCATTTTTTATGTTGAAAAATTATCTAAAAAATAATATGTTATTATAAATTACAACTTTTTGCATACTGTACCTTGGAATCTGTTCTTTAATATACAGAAAAAGGACTGCCACCAAAAACAAAAGTTTATATTATTTTGGGCGGCGTGTGTGTTTATTATCAGTGTATTTCCAGTTATTATTGCCCGACAGAAACACTTAAAACACATTACCCAAGAAAAAGTTAACTTTAACAATATTCATTATTATACAAATTCAGCATAGATCACGAGTACGGTATATTTTCCATAAAGGCTTATGTTACACAATTTTAAACAGAGTTTTATAAAACAATCGAATTTAAGTTTTTTGTTCTCAAAAAACAAATGAAAGTATAAAAAAAAACTAATTTAAAACGGAAACAATAGTTGGCTTTTTTGTGTATTTGAAGGTACAGTAGAAAAAAAGCTTAAAAAACATAAAAATTGGAAACAATAAAACAGAATGGAAGATGTAAATTTTAATTTATTTTTTTTTTGTTTTATTTTCAAATTATATTTTTTTTTATGTATTTTTATTGCTCCCTTGGGCAACATATACAACATAAAATACAAAACGTACCAGTAAAAACAAATAAAAAAATATAAAAAATGGGAAATTATATTCAGACACAATTTTCTCACCTCTTTAATTTTGGGAGCTTTTTTTAATTCTGGTTTTGTATTTCAAGTTATCTTTTTTTTATGTTTATGTACCGTTTTGATAACATACAACATACATACATAGAAAAAGCTCTATTTATATTTGTATTTTAGATTCATAGTAGGTGATGTACTCGTATATATAAAAATATATAGTCAGTTCGGTTTAAAATGTGGAATTTTTTTTAACTCTAATAATGAAAATGCCAATTATGCTTGTTTTTGCTCAACTTTAAAGTTAAACCAACTCAACATTAATTGCAGTGTCTTGATAAATAAGTAAATAACTTTAAAAATTTACCAACCCAAAAAAAAAAAAATGAAAAACTATATGTATAAAAATCAAGATCATTTATCTTAGCAATTTTCATGCTTTTGTTAGTGATGTTGTTGTTGGTGTATTTTCCACAAACACTATGTATAACGGAAAAAACTTATTGTCTGAATATTTTTTTTTTTTTTGTGTATTTTATGATCATTAAATTTGAGTTAAAGTGAAAATTATTATGAATGGAACGAAATTTTTATTTATTGTGTTTTGCAAGTGAACTTTTTTATATTTGCGTTGTTTGTGAAAGACGGGAAATATTCTCGGTGAATGAAGAGTGAGGGGAAACACACAGTAAAACAGATTGAATTATACTCCCCAAATTTAATTTAATTTTTTTTTTTTTTTAAATTGAATTTGAAATGTATATAATTCTAGTTAAAAATTGATTTATGTAAATTATTTGCTGTTGATTTTCAGTATTATTTATACAAGGAAGCTTTAAGTTCATGTCAACGTAACATTTGGTACCGAAGTCTTACAAAATATAATATTCTTTTTTTTGTACATTCTACATTAAACGTATAATTTTATTTGAAATATAATAATCAGAATACTTTGTAAATCCTGCTAACGTCAAAAATGTAATCTTGTGGTCATAAAGCGATTACCGGACAATATAACAAAAAATTTACAAATTGTGACACAGGTGAGCGCACAATGTGAAATAGTTGTTTCCAACGTTAAGTTTATTGTTGCGTGGTAAAAATAAATTATATTGCGGAATTTATAAATTTAAGTTCCGAATCAGATTCTGATGCAGATTTTATTAATAGTATAGAATTTTACAATAGGTTTAAAATGAAAAATAAAAACAGTTACAAACAACGAATACGCAAGAAAAACTACCTACAAAAAAGTAAATTGTTTATTATTAGTAGTAGAAGATAAACGTGGTCATCTCTGTTGCCTGTGTAAGGCATCTACGTGCAAATTTCTTAGTTGTGTCAAAATGGCTTTTCCTGTAACACTTGACACATAATTAATGAGGTAAATGATTTTAGAAAATAATTTAGGGCCAAATCGATAGGCGACAATTAATTAGCAAATACGACTAAATTGTTCATTTGGGTATTTTTAAACCACGATAAATTGACAATTTAAAGTGATGATTAAAGTTGTAGCCGTGGATATCGACGACTACAATCGAAAATTTCGTTTTTCATTTATTAATCATCAAATTATTATTTATTTGTGTTGCATAATCGTCTGGACATTTTGAAATCAAAAATGTATTTTTTTTTTGTAATTTGTGTCTAATTATGTATTGTCTAAAATTTGACACTTTTAGTTACGTTTAAAAATTACAATAAATTTCTGAATTAATTTGCAGTGTGGGTTTTGTTTTATTTTTATTATTATTATTTTCCAAAATAGAGTATGTCAAACGGAAAATACAATTTTAAAATACAAAACAACACTTAAAAATAGCAATGAAACGATTTTTTTTTTCTCTTTAAAAAATTAAATAAACATAACACTCAAAACAATAAAATAATTAAATAAAACAGACAAAAACAACTCATCCCGGGAACAACAACACACGAACCAGTCAAATAGAAATTAGGTACATAATATATTAAACATTCTAGATTCTGCCACTCACACAACAGCCTGAAGACGACATAAAGCAATATAATTTAATAATTTATGATATAATATTGTAATCACGGTCGTATTCTTAACAAAATGCATCATATAAAAGGGCCTTTACAGATTTTTTAAAGCAGCCAACACTCATTTTTTTAACCCTAGAAAGGTATCGCTACTTTTTTTTACCTAATCTGGTAATGCGGGGTGAAAAAAACCCCAATTTTCAAGGACCCGTATCTCGGGCCCAGTATGACTTTGAGGATTCCAAGGGGGCTCATTTTTTTCATCTTTTAATATAGAATCGCGTGAACTAAGGATTTTTGGCTAAACGTTTCAAGGGTCTTAGAAAATTGACCAAGGAGAGTACAAAACGTGAAAAACTAACCAAAACGGGCATTTTTTTCTAAAATCACGATGTCTCAGTGAGTTTTTGAGCGAATCGAGTATTTCCAACGGGGTTCTAAAGGAGAGATACTATGTTTTAAGGGTATTATAGTGGTTTTCAAAGTGCGCAAATAGCAATAATTTGAAAAATTGATTTTTTACCGCACAGGCCGTTATAATCATTAAGAATTTCGTTCAAATTGGTAAAAAATGTCTTTATTTGGAATGATAAACTACAATTATTGAAAAAGAATATTAAATTTATCATTAAACATTTTTTATCTTGATTTTTATCTCTCATTCTTGCTCACCACACGTCTGACAAATAACAGCTCTATATGGTTTTGGCACACGAAAGCCTGAAACTTGGAGCATTTGACTCCATATTTTCGGTCGATGCATCGGGGACAATGAACACATCTTTCGTGTCTTCCTGTTACACCTATGTCCCGTCGTATTGGCCTTTCATCCAATATCTCTTGAATACAAAATACTATTTGGTGTGGCAAATTTTTCAACTCTTTCCTCCTCCGGATATGAGGAATTGTGAGACCTTCGACTAAACTTTTCAAAAAATCTCACCTGTTGAGTGGTGGATTTGCAGCATTGAAATTGTATATAGTAGAGGCGTTTTTCCCCGATTGGTCCAGCATCCCCATGAAAACTCGTACTGACCATCTGTTAGTTTTTCTTGCTTTTGAATATTCGTGACACATCTGGTCAAATGTGTCTGTGCCACCTTTTGTCTTGTTGTAAAAATTGACTATCTAAAATTGACTACCACTTTATTCTTCTAAGGAGTGTAGGAAACTAGAGTTTTCGTTCGGTCAAAAGCGAATTTTCAACTTCCTGGCTCACCAGCAGTCTTGAAAGACAAAGGAATTTGCGGTTTATTTTTTTTAGTGTTCCAACCATTGTGAGGTTCTTTTCCAACATTGTATCGAAAATGTCTGTTGAGGAAAACCAGTTGTCGCAGGTTATATTGCTGGAACGTCCATAAATTGGCTCACTCAACTTTCTAACATAATAGGATGGCACTTTTTCTGTTTTGTCCTCTAAAACCACTTTACCGACATATGGAATTGCGTTGACTAAATAGAATGTTTGATAGTCATTCAAATTGACTTATTTTAGACCGTATTTATCTGGTTTTTGACCGTTATAAACCTTAAAAGGGCAGTGCCCACGAAAAGCTAACACTTATTCGTCAATGGTACAGTGCTTTCCGGGGCTGTATGGAGTCCCGCATTTTTCAATGAATGAGTCCCAAATTTGTCTTATGGGGGCGAGTTTATCCTCAACACGACTAATTGCTCGAGTGTCCTTATCATCAAATCTCAGGAATTGTAAAAGAGCTTGAAATCTTTTTAGGGACATGGCGGCACGGTATCTTATCCATCCGAGTTTTAGATCCCATAGATCGTGAATATTGGTCATATTTGTTTTTTGAAGACCAGAAAAATACAATAAACCAACGAAAGCCTTCAATTCAATTACGTCGACATGTTATATGTATTATCCAACTGCCTGTTTATTTCTCGATCCTCGGTATAACGGTCGATTTCTTCACTAGTATGCCGGACAATTTTCGACAGCATGGCTTTGTCAAAATATAAACTCCACTTTTCATAAGGTTTTCATTCTGATTAATCAACTGAACTACAGCCTTCAAAAATTGTACCGCCTAGCAATTTTTCGTATCTTGAAACAGTGAAAACTAAAATGAGGTTATGGTATACACACGCGAGTATTCAGTATTGTATATGCAAATATATATAGTGGGTCACTATACATTCATTACTGCCCTAAAAAGTGTAAAAAACACGAAATTATAAAAAACTTTAACATGACGAAAAATATACTCAAACGGAAACGCGGGGTGAAAAAAAACCCCAGACGCACTTCAAATGTTTACTTCTACAGCTTCCACGTGCTACTGATGCTGCGAGTGTACTCCCTCTGTAAAAAGAGGACTTATTGAAATTTTAATATTTTTTTATTATTTTGAGTAATGATTTATTTTAAATAATCGAAATTAATGTTTAATTTCTATTTTTAGATAATTTAAAAATCCTGTGCAACTAGGGTTTATTTTCTTTAAAATCGTGTACCCCAGAGAGTTAATGTTTCTCCTAAAATAGGCCAACACTAAAAAATAGATTTAAATATTTTGAAAGTTCAAATTTCGAAATATTAATTTAGTTCTAACTACAAAATTTTGTGTATAGTTAGGTCTAATTTCACTTGCATAAAAAACTTAGTCAAAGGACAACGAAACTTAGTCAAAGGCACTTCTACTTCTAAAACCAATCTCCAATCACAACTTTCGAAGCGAATGGTCTGGAATATGGTACCACAAATCTTTTACAATTCTAATATAAAATAGAACAATTTTTTGTCTAAATACCAAATTTTTGTTAGAATGTAAAAATTACTTGCTGGTGCAGCCATACTTGTAAACGAAATTTACATTTATTTTCTATTTGCATACAGACAATGGCAACATATTCATCATCTATTGTTATAAAAATTAAAATTTAACACTTAATCTATATACTATGGATGGGTACCACTGGATATGATTTGTGTTTTTAAATAAAGTTTCCATTTAAAATGAATGAATTGGAAAATTAGATGATGATGATGATTTTATTTACTAACTCCATATATTCGATTTATTATTGTTCATAAATGAAAGATGATTTTAATTTAAGAGTAATGGGAAAATATTCAAATTCCACACACTGCTATCGCATCTACATATAGAACTAACTACAACTCGTACATTAATCTCATCATACTCATGTAGTAATTCTTCTTCTAGAATATTTCATTTGCGCATCTCTTTGTACACAAATAAATTTATATTAAATTTAATTGTGTCAGATTGATATAAGTACCATGTAATGTGACATGCAACAAAATTGACTGAATTAAAAACTAACAAATTAATCTTCTCTTAATTAGTTTAAAATAAAATAAAACATGTTTGGTACACGAGTGTATTCATAATATATGTATTTTAAAACTTACGAAAGCTTTTTTACTAAATATGTAATATAGAAGAAAAGTATTAATATTTCATTATGTTCTGTAGTACGTTACGAACGAACTAACAATAACTAAACGTAGGAAAAATTTTTAATCCGGTTTTTATCAGTTCATAATATAATATCTAGCTAGAGCTTTCCTCCATATACAAACACTAAAAATAATGATAACGATGGAATTAAAAAAAATACAAACAATTTAACTTTAAAAAATAAAAAAGGAAAAAATATTTAATTTATAAAATAGTTTTTTTTTATTAATATTGTTGATTAGAAGATAATGTTTATTATAATTGAAAAACTAAATTTAGTTATCTGTTTTTATTTCTGTTGTACCGACCGAAAAGTTTTCAATATTGTTATTAACTTTTTAATTTACCGTAAACAAACAACTAAATCATCGAGAACTAGAATATTTCGATGATTTAGTCGTTTAACTATACGATGATTAATAACCGTACGTATGCAACCCATGAAGGACATATTAGTTTGGATTTTTAAAATATTTAGATATAAGTTTTTGTAAAATTATATTCCATTATTATGATAGAAAATAATACATTCAGTTATTTACTGAAGGCGTACCGTGGGCTGTTAGCAAATGAAAATGCTTACGTCTAAACAGGAACATCACGGATTATCATGAATATATTTGTCCCAAATGTACACTACCAGGAACGCATTTTAAAAACCTTCGATTAAATTCTAATCCTCGATTCATCTCGACACAATAAGAGAAATCCTCACAAATGGGGCTATTAATAGTATAGTAAGTAAATAAAATAAAAAATAATTAAAAGTATCTAAATATCGTGTTAAATAATATTATGAATAAATCTACTAAATTAAAAGCTGAAAACTGCGACGCAATAAAACAACAAAAGTATTGAGCACTCTATAAATTTGTGGCGTACACGATAAGTACAACAGAAAACAACCCCTTTTGTTTATTTATTATTTTTTCGACATCTAAAAAGGACTAAAAATAGTAACTCACACAGCAGGTGTGGCAATAAACCATCTGTGGTCCTATTCTGGCTTTCCCTGGGCATGGGGAATTGAGAAAAATAGTTTCATAGCATTTTTGTCTAAATTATATTTTTCTGGCCTACTGAGAGAACATGATTGGTGATAATATTTTCGAAACAAAGATAAATGGGAAAATTTTTTTCCCTACAAAAATTTTGTGGAATAAAAGTTTCCCAAATCACTTTGTTTTGAAAATTTTTGCACTAAACGTATTCTTCCAGTAGGCCAGAAAAGTCAAAAATGCTATGCAATTTTTTTTCCCAATTCCCTATTCCCAGGGAAAGCCAGAATAGGGCCGCTGGTGCAATAAAATTTGTTATTTTTCAATTTTGTATTTATTCTTCAGTTCGCTAGTTTCGCTCATGATTGTGTACACATCCAGTGATCTAGTTTGCTTTTGGTGTTTTGATTTGTTAAATTTAGAGATATTATTGCAATATGCCGAAACAAAAAGAGTTAAGTTTAGAACAACGTGTGCAGATACAGCTTCTGCTTGAGCAAGGGAAACAAGTAGAGATTTCTAAAACTGTGAAAGATTCACATTGATATATGCAATATACTATTGAATGATTCACCGGATCACACAGTAATAGGTAAAGAACCGGGCGCCACATACCGTGACGACCGAAAGTTAGTGAGAGAAGCTTTAAAAAATAGGAAAAAAAAACTTCTTCAAACCTCGCTGCTGAGTTATCACTAGAAATTAAGAAACCAATCTCGCACCACTCGCAGAATTCTTCAGTAAGCTGGTTTGAAAGGCTGTAAAGTCAGGAAGAAACAAGAAGGCTCG
Organism: Nephrotoma appendiculata; assembly: GCA_947310385.1. NCBI lineage: Eukaryota > Metazoa > Arthropoda > Insecta > Diptera > Tipulidae > Nephrotoma > Nephrotoma appendiculata. Next base: position 112,960,528 of record OX371224.1, read on the forward strand.
GTCTAAATGGGTCTTAAAATACCAAAGTTTCACCGAAAAAGATTGGTCAAATATCGTGTAGTCAGACGAATCAAACTTTAAAGTAAGTTAACAATTCTAGGCCCTAATAATATTAAATAATATGATTTTAAAATAAAATTCATGGATACTATTTACGGTTGTGAAGTTTGTCCCAAAAAAAATCCCATGTACATATACAAATCCAATTAGAAATTGTTAATGCAGAACAGTATTAGTATTTACACTGTTAAAATAAAATGTTTGCGAAATAACTATATTATAATCGAAAGAGATGGAAATAGGTGCGACATTTTTTCATATTTGATTTACGTATTTTGCAAAGATGAAAGAAAGAGTGAAAAATAATCGAGAAAAATTAAAACACATTAAGCTCTCGCAAATCTAATCGATTTTATTGGTTTGAAGTTGTTTTTAAAACTATTTTGGTGTAATATTGTTTGCATTTTACTGATTAAGGAAATTGATTTTTACTGATTAATTTAAACTACTCCGTAAACTACTCTAGGATATTCAGAATTTATCGAAGCAAATTTTGTACAATCCAATAAACTCGTTTTCATTTCCCACAACTAAAAATGATATCTTATTCTCGGTATCGTTTGGAAATTGCACCTAATTAATTTATTTTTGTCAACAAAGGCTCTTATTTTTACATAGGTGATTTTTCCGACAAATTTTACGATAACCATATATTATTTTAACAAGAATTACGCAAGCAAATATAATCGACTAAATTTAGCAGAACTAAAAGGATATTTGGAAACTAGCAGGAAATTATAATATTTGGAAACTAGGAGGAACACCCCAGTCACCAGATTTAAATTCGATAGAACGCACCTGTGGTCAGTATAAGACTCTAAAATACCACTGAATCCTAGAATTATTAAAAATATTTTTTGGACGGCATTTCAGCAACAATGGGAAAAAATACCAATCGAAGTCCTACAAAATCTAGTGCTAAGTATGCCACAACGTTAAGCAGCAGTGAGACAAAACAAAGGTGCGGAGCAACAAATTTCTAATATAAACTTATGTTCGTACCCAATATTTTGTGTTTAATTCCAAATTTAGTACATTTTTCAATAGTAAACTTAGTTTTGCATTTTGAATTTGTAGACAGTCAAAGTAATTCTTAATTTTTACCAATTTGGGAATATGAAACATTTATGAAATAATAAATAAACACAACATTTAAAATAATTTAATTTATTATGAATAAACTTAATTAACTTATTTGACTTGTGATTCACAAATTGCTGTCGCCAACTTCAAAAGAACCATCCCTGTTCACAGCGCCTTTGTGGACTTTCAACAAGTTTATGAGAGTATACGGAGGATCACGTTGTGGAACGTTTTGTCCTATCCAGTTATCTCGTCAAGCTGATACCTATTTCCAAATTAATGATGAGCAAATAAAAACGAAAAGTGAAAATCCAAAGCAAACTTTTGGAATCCTTTGAAATAACCTCGGGGGATTGGTAAGATGATTCTGAAGTTCAAACCAATGAAGCGACAACCAAATATCATTTTATTTAACATACTGAAGTTTCGGCATTTAGACCAGTGGTGAGTCATGAACGCTAACTGCAATAAAGGAATGTGGTGGGTACAGATTGCGAATGAATCATAATGATAAGGAATTATCTCGAAAATTAACTAGAAAAACCGTCTAGACTAAAGTTTCTGCAACCGTTCTTGCGAACCACAATCGTTGAGGCGGTCAAACTCATGTATGAAATGTAGCGCTAACTTACTGTTGTCAGTAAGTAAATTTTTTAATAACCTCACTTGATTAATTGCAGTAATTTAACCTCTAATCGAAAACCCAACAATTATGCTTAGAATGTATATACGTTCATTAATACCCTAGTGGTACATAGGCAAAACCCATACATTTCCAAATGTTATAGATATGCGAATACGACTTTAATAGAAAACTATAAACTACAAAAACTGAATAAAGCAATGAAATCCCATATCTCGACCAGACACAATTTTTTATCCACAATTTTTTTATTGTTGAGATTTTGCAACTGAAAACTGCTATTCCATAAATAACCATTCCAAAAAAAAATCTAATTCTCATAATGGTAGTGTATCTATGTCTCGAGCTATACAATTATATATTATATAACATATTAATGTGTGTCCACAACAGACGATAATTTTGTTCAGTACCCGTACGAAAAAAATATTCAACCAAAAAAAGCTTAGAACTTAAAAAAAATATATTTTTTTCCTACAAATTGAACGTAATATATTAAAAATCAAATACCGAAGCTTTTTTCCTGTGTATGTAGCTTTCATTAAAATTCCGAAATAGTAAATTACAGGGCAGTAAATATTTGAATAAATAGTTTTTGCATAACAAAGCAATGTACAATGTCTAGAATAATATTCTAATAGATAAAGTTTTCCATATATGTACATAAGTAAAATACTGTATAAACTGTAAATAGTTATCATTATCCAGGGAACAAGGAAGGAAGAAAGTTTGTATAATTTGTGGAAAGAATTAGGTTAGTTAGGTATGGCGATACATTAACAGTCCAGTAAAACTATAATTTTGAAAGATAATTTAAAATTTTGTATAGGGAGTGCTCAGTTCTGTGTTCTGATTTCTTGGTTCATTGTGAGCATATCCATTCATGCCTTATGATCAATACCCAACTCTTTATTATAAAACTATTAAAATCAGATTATTATCCTTCTTCATCTTATATACAGGTGCAATTACTTAATCAACTCGACATAAATAATTGTAACCAGTTTATATTTTGGATTTGAACAGCATTCAAATTTTTCAAAGGAAAAGAAAATTCTTCTTAAGATGAAATAGAATTTAGTAGAATACAACAACTTAAGCACATAAAATTTGTCGGCTTAGATCGCTTTAAAAATTTAACATTGAAAGATTGTTGGTTCAAATTGTGTGGTGCAATTCGCAGCAATAATTTAATTTCGACATCGAGTGCCTGTATGCGACCCCGCAAGAAATTTTTATATGAGCACTGTGCACCTAATTTATTTTTGTACATGGAGTTACGCACTCTGTTCAGTATGAGCAGAACTAATCATATCACGCAAGAGAAGGTTTAGCCTTGTGCCGGCCATTAAAGAATGTTTAATGTATATCTTCTATCTAATTCTAATTCTGCCTAAATCTATTGAATAAGAGTCCTATGTTCACCCTACACCCTACGGAGTATTTTTATGATATTAGTGCATATTGGAATTTTCATTAATAGGGACTATTGGCTTTACCATCTATCACGGGATAGGAGGAGATAATTGTGCGCCTCATGGCGCTTCGCCCTCTGATGGGGAATAAATGAAACTAGAGGGATGTATACGGAAGGTCAACAAACATTTCTTAACCATCGAAACTCAAACTCTAAACTTAAATTATTATTGTTCTAATGCTTAGCAAATTAGTTCGTATATAAACTGAAAACTTGGAACAATAAAATCAGCATCAATTAAACCATACTCAGCGTTATTCTTTCTGGTAACAGCCCCTACCCGCGTCAAGCTCAGAACAAAGTGAAATAAAAATGGAATCAAGCTGGGGCAGAATTAAACAGAGGTCTTTATCAAGAGCAACTTACGGCTCAAATCAAAGAAATATACACGAATTACAAAACTCCAAAAACTAACAGAAACCGGATTCAATAAACCTTGAAATACAACAATCACAGGGTGGGTCATCTGATGGTCCGTTTTTCATTTGTAAATAACCACACACTTTGGGAGGAAAAGTCAAAATTTTTTATTGATAAAGAAAGGTGGTTACCATTTATGTATGCAAAATAATATCGTTTCATATATGCCCACCTTGGGGCTTCGTCTACAGGCCTGAATCCAAACATCAAAATTTGTCGATGACTTTTTCCAACAAAAGCGGATCAATGACGTCAATTTCAGCTCGAATGTTATTTTTAAATTGTTGTATTGTTTGTGTATGATTAGCATACAAAATACCTGTCAAATAACCCCACAAAAAATAATCAAGTGTTGTTAAATCCAAGCTTCTTGGTAAAGTTCCTTCATAATTTCTTGAAATTATGTGATCAGCAAATTTTGTTGGCAATAAATGGATTGTTGCACGACTACCCGACTAGTGAATCCACTTACCCGAATTTCGGGTACCCAACTTTCGGTTCCATTTTTTTACCATTACCCCACCGGTTTCTACAAACATACGTTTTTATTTTTTTCCATTTTCGTTAAGATTCATAGGAGGGTTATCGGTTTCGGTTCTTTGCAGAATTTCCCGAAGGTTTCGGGGGTTTCTGGAGGGATAAGTAATCGCCCAACTACACGAAGTCGGGTAGAACCAACTTGGATTCCCTATGCACGACTTTCGCGTGAAATATTACTCTGTCTTGTTGAAACCAACAGTTCTTGACACGCAATTCATTCTATTTGGGCCTCAAAAACCAGTTAACATGTTGCGATATGTTGCAATAATGTTCCTCATTCATTGCGTAAGCGCATTTTCTTGTTTGTTTTCAAAGAAAACCGGCCCATTGATGCCACCAGCCCATAAACCACACCAAGCAGTGACTCTTGGAGTGAACTTCTTCTTCATGCGGATTCTCCACTCCCCAAATTCGACAATTTTACTTATTGCCGTACACAATTAAGATGAAACTGAGCTTCATCGCTTAAGATGATTGATAAAAAAACAAACTTCATTTCATTCATGCATCCAATTAACAAAACGACGACGTTTCAAATGGTCCGGTGGCTTCAATTTTTGAGTTAGTTGAATTTTGTGAAATGGATGTAAATGTAGATCAACATGCAAAATGCGTGGTTCGTGAAATGTTAATTCTTGTGAACGATGCCTGGTTGGATGAACATATACGGTCCACGACCTTCCACTGAACCAGTTTCTTCAAAACGATCAATAATTTTGCCAATAGCACGCCAAGTAGGACGTCCATGTCGACCAAAACTCTTACGTAATTTATGAAATGTTATTGTTTTTGAATGATTCAATTTTCATAATAAATTTGGAAAATCAAAATGCGTTGTTGTGTTCTAAGCGACATCCTGATAATATATGGCATATTTTTGACTTTACATTTGTCAAAGAATTTTTTAGAATAGATAACAATAAGAACTAAAATTGATCGTTGAAAAAAGGATCAACATATGGCCCACACTGTAATAAAGCGCCAAACAATTCGGATGAGAAGCCTCTATAGAAAATCAATGATGCCAGAGACGTAGCCAAAACAGGGACAATACCGGCAATGAAACATTTTTTAGGACCAATACAGAAACTCATGGATTAAATATCAACTAAATGTGGAAATTTGAATGCTCGTTAGTGATGATTAAGAAGAAAACATGAAGTACCTTACAGAACAATACTTCAAAATCAACAGATATTCGGCTGACACGAATTCGAACCCCAATATTTGCTGAGGATTACCAAAAATGGACCAGATGCCGTGACATATTCAGCAAGCTCATCCATGAAAATACACAGACCGGTAATTCCCATAAAATCAAATAGCTAAAGGTTCAGTTGATGCTACGGGTGCTGCGACCTTCAACCAACAGAAAAAAGGTTATTTGGTCAAACCAATTTGTTCAAAATCTTCACGATACAAAAACCGAATATTTGTACGGAATCCTGGATGCACGGGTAAATATTAAATCACGGAACTCAATAATAATCTTTACCTTTACTAGAAAAATGGACAATGAGTCAAGACGACTTTATGAAATCTCCCTAATAAATCCAAGAGAATTCTAGACACTAACAACTAAAAGCCAATAATGTCACCCGTAATCCCCACATCAACACGAGATAACAAAAGTCAAATTTTTAACGAATGAATGTGAACGATTGAGCAGATTATATTCCAGCGAGAGATTACAAGTGACAATGCTGCATAAATTATGCAGAAACTGTTTATAAGCAGGACTAGAAAAACATGCACAACCGAAGAACCAATGGTTACATTACCATGTAACCAATCGGTTACAAGGTACAGAAACATCAGGTATTGAAAAGTTATGTAACAACGATATCGGGTTCTGTGATAAAATCTTGATCTCTTTGCAGTGTTGATTAACCCAGCGGAAAGGACCCGGGGTATGCAATCACAAAATCGAACTAGGTTTGTTCTCATGGTTTTAAAGCTCTTTGATATTAAATTCGTAGCAATTGTGTTCAAGAAATTAACAGATAATGTACCAGATGTCGACTTTGATTCCAACAGATGGACACATTTGCAGTACTTACAACCGGCAGATCCTGAATACAACAAGTCCAACAGCATCATCGTCATAATCGGTATTGACTACTATCCCTTAATTCTAAACAGTAACATTATTAGAGGAGGCCCACAATATGCAATTGCCCAAAAAAACTGAAATTGGTTGAATCATAATGGGAAGCACAGGCTACAGCGAAGAAGTCAAAAAGGTTGTCAATGGTCACCACTAAAATAATTGGTCAACAATTATTATTGATAGAAAATGATGACATTCCGAATTTGAATTTGAAATGTCCAGGCTGAATCTTTCAAAGGAAGAACCAAGGAAATGTCAACTATTGTCTGATTTTTCAAAATTTTTTTGTTTCATAGCCTGTTAATGCAGCAGACCTGGAAGGCTGACATACAGTGAGATGATAACGTGCCAGAAACTATATAAAACAAAAATGGAAGAAATATACAGCTGAATTAGAATAGTTTTCCAGAACAGATGTAACAAGATTTGCCTGGTTTATGTAAAAGCCACGAATACAGTTGATTACATTACAACCAGCTTGTTGGTGACAAAAACCAGATTTATCCCAACAAAGCTGAAAGTTTCAAGACTAGAGCTAGTATAGCTTGTATTGAATGTCAAAAATACTATGAACTACCAAGATGTATTGCTGTTCGCTAGGATGGATTCCATCATAGTTTTGGATTGGATAAGAACTGGCGTCACAAAGCCAATCGGGAGTCTCAGATCAGGGATAATCTGCCATAGATACAATGGAATTACGTACCAAGAGCTGATTTAGCAAAACACGAGGATCAACCATATCCACCATTTTGCCACAAAGCTCGATTTGGTGGACAAGACCAACCATTTGGCAGAAAAATTCAAATCAAGATATCCAAATTATTTGTATTTGCCCAGTTATCAGCAAGGATGGAATATTACGATTACATGGACGTTTGCAAATTCCACAACTCCTACCAAAGGAAAGCGCAGTCAGCAAGCAAATAATTCAAGATGTGCATAGCACATCAACACTTCATGGGGGCAAACAAATAGTATTGGCAAACGTTCACAATAAGTTCTTAGTCATTGATGGTAAAAATTTGTCACGACACATAATATTGAAATGAATGTGTTTCAGATTCAAACAACCAACCCTCAAAAAACTAATGAGCGATCTACCGGCCTTCACAATTACTCGTACACCGCCGTTCCGCAAAGTAGGTATTGATTATACCGAGCCGATTCAAAAGAACCCGCAGGTGCAAAAATATTGATGAGCATCTGCTGTACCATTGGCAGCGCTAAGAAACCGATGCATATTGAGAATTTCAACCATGTCACCGGCATATATCTTGAAGCAATCAGTCAGATGGAGCTAATTGCAATGAGATGGACCTTGGTTGCACGATGTAACTTGTATACGTATTGGGAAGAAACAGCCAGCGAGCTTGCAATTTTGTGGCAAAATCTATTCAGAAATAAGTAAAGCGAACTTTTATTGTAAACCTGGTGATTCAGCTACTACAATCCCAATCCAGATCAGATTTCCAATATTTTCAAATTTTACCGAAACTGACGAGTTTTGATAAAAAAAAACAGCTTCACAAAAATTCGGCATCTCTACAGTCCAGTTAACGATATTGGGTGGAAATTTGTGTACAGGTGGTAGCAGCTTTCATATTAGCTTTTACAATTTTTGCAAAACAGAATTAAAAGATTCAAATTAATTTATAGATTAAACTTTCTACAAAATGGTTAGTTTCTACCTCTACTTTAAATCTGTAGAATTACTTGATTTTATGAAACTTAGCATCGAAAAATAAATGTTGAATGTACAAGACAGCTTTTACCAAAAATTCGGTAAATTTAATTTTTCGCTTTAGAATTCGAGTTTGGTGTATCCAAGATCTATGCATCCAAGATCTATTGCAATTTTTCATATGCACTAAAATTTTATACTTGACAAGTTTCTTGTTTTTACATATTATGGATTTGGGCGATTTCTGTGATTTATCCAACAACTGGAATTTAGTACCCATTATGAGTAACCATCCAACATGACACACCAATTTGGAGTTTATTTTAATTATATTGTTATTTTAAGCTCTTTAAGGCATCTAATTGCGTCGACCACGCATGAAATTAATTGAAAAATTTAAACAAGTAAATCCTTCTGAGCAATATTAGATTAGTGATTAGTTAATTCTGGAATACCAGAAGTTGTAGAAAATAGAAATGTCTATTGACAACGGCAAGTTTGTCACGTCGAGTTAATTCAAAATGTGTGTAGCAAGCTCTAATATTTTGGTTCTACCTTTTAGCTGAATAAAAATCTAATTAAAATTGTTCGTGTTTGCACTATTCGCCCTCTTTTTTGTCATCTATTGCAACATCATGAGTTTCATTATAGGTTTCATTAATGTTATAGACGTGTTACGATGTTCTGAATTCAGTAAAGCTTGCTTAAATGTTGCCTGAAAATACTTTAGGACAAGGATGGCTCGTTTATATACCTGTAATGTAAATATTACCAAAATAATTTTGTATGAATTTAAAATTAAGTTTAGAGTATCGCTCGCTAAATCTACACGAGACGACAAAAACTTGAAAATAATATTTTTCATGAAAATATTTAAATAAAAATAAAAAAAATTTGAAATAAAAAAGTTTCATCGCTCCTTATTTTTTGTCAACATGCTTTCCTTCCGTTGATATCGTCTTGAGTTTATTTTATTTTCATTTTCTTGCTCGTCTTCCTGTGTTCAAATCTTAATAAAAATGACAAACAAAATATTCATATCATCACTCTCAATTTCAGTTTCCTTTTTGTATTTTTATTTTTTGTTATGCCTTCTTATTTGTACAAAATAATAAAATCAACTTCTTTAAAATTATAATCAAAAATTCATTGACTTATAAATTTTTCTCCTCAAAAAAAAATTCGGTTCATAACAATCACTTTTCTCGTTTTGAGTGTGGAACACAATAAAAAGTAAACAAAACAAAATAAACAGACGAGCAAATTTTCTCGAAGACGAAAAATATAGAAAATTTTTATTTTCATAAATTGAATTAAAAAAAAAGACAAAATTTTCCTTAGAAAATTATTTTCTTCTTAGCCGTTTTCCTATTATACGTACATTTAACAAAAAAAAGTGATCAATGAGCAATATTCAAACTCATTAATATTCTTGAATTATTATTGTATTTTCGTCATCGTCATCATTTACTTCTTTAAGCACAGAATATTTTTTTTTTTTTTTTTTAGGTTGGTACTCGACTTTTTTTTATATGTACAACGGTTGAGCACAAAATTTATTTCATTATTGTTTGTCTTAACACACAAAAAAAAATCGCGCGCGGCATAAAAAACAGTCCTGGAAAAGCGGAAAAATCAAACGTAACAAAAAATAAAATGAAAAAAAAAGGAAATTGATAAAAAAGTGAAAATTAATGATAGCGCGCAAACATTAATTTTATTCATTTCCTTTTTGGATTTTTCATTTCGCAATGGTTTAGGTATATCTATGGTATATAAAAAATATTACTTGTGTTTGATTAAAAAATATTGACACTTTGATTAAAATTGATAAAATTTATGATACCTTCTACGTTTATTTTATTTTGTCGTATTGTTGCGCGCTCTACTCTCGTTTTATTTTTTCTTGAGGAAGAGGATGATGTTGAGGTACCAACGAAATGGTAATATATAAATATACGTGGAACATAATAAAACGATGACTTTCCCGAGTAATAAAAAATTATAGTGTTGTTTAACAAAAAAAAGTTATCGGAAATAGAATCAACAAGGTTGAAGTGGCATCACTCTTAATAGATTTTAAACAATGGGTAGAGACGAAATGGTTTAATTTTTTGTAAAGTAATCGATCAGGTTTTTGAGTTCATAATTTTTTGTAATTACAATGTTGTATTTCAGTTCAGTTACTTTTTGGTGTTCACACCGTACCTCTTATCTCCATCAGTGTAATTTAAAAGCGATGCTTTTAAAAATATTTAAAATTTTAATTTTATATCTATTTACAGATACCTATTTCCGCCAATGTTTTGAAACGTTAAAGAATTATAAAGATCGCAATACAGAAGAATCAAGGATAGTTTGAGACATTTCGTATATAATTCTACTTTCATAACAATATTATAAGCGAAACATATATGACGAGTCTTCTATGTTTCTCAAAATTTCACAAAAATATTCGTTAATTAAAATTAACGGATTCGACTAACACTGATTGTTAGTTGTAACGCTTTTATAGAAAATATTAGACAATTCTATCACTCTCGGAATGATATGTTATTGAACATTACGATCTAGGGTATATCCCACAAAATGCGACAGCAAACCCCAAAACGACCAACATCATGACAGGATTCATCCCGCAAAAAAAAATATTATCGTGAATTTTTTTAAAATCAGCACAATACAAAAATCTTTCGTTATGGATTTTATACCCAGTCAGCCCGAAAAAAATATGTCACGTTATTTCCCGTAATAAGAAAATATATATAAATGCCCAATTAAAATATTAATAAATATCAAAAATCGAGGGGGTCAACATCTAACTTTCTTTTACCACAAATGGATACATTTATCTTGAATACATCAACCTTGATTTCTAAATCGAAAAATTAAACTTACCGGAATATTGGTAAAACTGTCTTGTATAATCAAAAAACATTTTGCTTTCTTAAATTTCAGAAAACCAAGAAGGTCAACCCTGGAAGAAAATGTAATCTTTAAATGTATTTATAAATTTTTTAACTCTTTTTTGAAAAATCATCATAAATTTTAAAAACTTCCAATTATTGGAAAAATTTTAGGTTTGAAGTTTCATTCCGGATAGGGATCGAATCCGTCTAGACTGTGATGATCTGAACTAATTTTCTTTGAAATATAGTTTACTTTTCTTTGTGTGTAACATAATTTTTCGTAATGCTGTCAACTTTTCAAAATATTTGCAACATACAAAAAAAATCTAATGGAAGCTGTCAGTTCTGGCAAATCAAAATTAAAATAACCGAGAAAGTCGTTAATTTTATTCGCGGAATATTGAAAAGTGAAGATCAATTATTGTGTTTGCTGTTAACAGTAAAATAACACAGGATGTCCGATTAAGATGGCCTATTTAGAATTTAGCGTGATTTTTTTGTGTCGGTATGGTACGTCATGGTGTTTAAATACAGTAATGTACCACCAATCAAACCTCTATAAAAACCATATCATCGAACATCAATATAAGTGTTATAGCACGAAACTGTTATAAAATCCAAAACCAAACGTATATCACGCGACATACATATGTGTGCTAGTTACTCGAATTGTCTAGTTAATTTACTACTAAGTTTAATCATCAGAACAGCTTAAAATAAATTCAAATGGGTCTTCTACAATATAATTGAAGGCCATTTGCGCTAAATAAAATAAAAATTCAACAAAGCAGATTCCAGTATATTCATTCGAACGGGGATTATCCAACAACTATAGACATCATTCATCATAAACCAGAACACGGACTAGTGGTTATATAGCAAACGAAGATCATCAAACATCTCAAAAATGAAATTATCTCAAGATAATTTTCAAGGTTAGTTCAAGTTTTTGTGTATCTCAACTTAAATTGTTATCAATATTTTGGTACATTCATGAATAATTATTCACGAGAATACTTTTTAAATGTTGTGAGCGGTTTTAACTTTCTTATCGAATTATTTTTGATAATTTGTTTTTTAATTTTCATTCAATAATTAGTATTGCTATCCTAGTGTTCTTGCAAATGTATGTATTTTTTTCTTCTTTTCCTAATTCTGGTATTCATGTCACTTGAAAAACTGATCGATCAAGCGGACTATTTATTTCTACGAACTAGAACTGTAAAGAAAAACAAAAGGCGGTCAAATTCCCTAATCGCAGTTAAATGCACAGCTAGATCTGACGACATAAAATCTGTTAATTTATCCAAAGTAGACCAATATTTAAAAGAACCCTCGAGTACTACCATGTCTCTTTTAAATATGGATGTTGCTCTAAAAATCATACCAGATTTCGATGGTAGCCCCGATCGTCTTCATAAGTGTCTGTTATGTTGTGATATGATATATGACGAATTACTACATACGGAATATGAAAAATTCCTTAAATTTGTTAAAACCAAACTAACAAATAAAGCTTACGATATCGTAAAATACACCGAATATAACTCGTGGAAAGATTTGAAAGAACTCAAAAATAAATTTCAATATTCTAAGTCTATAGAACAACTTCAAATCGAATTGATTAACGTAAGACAATTAAGAAATGAGGGTATATCATCGTACGCTAGTAGAGTTGAAAAATTACTTTCGGAATTAAATGAAGTTTGTATAGCAAGTGAAGGAACGAATGCGGCAAAAACCATTATACATTTAAATTCGAAAACCGCTTTGAAAGTTTTTCAAGAGGGTCTCATTGGTTCTATCAAACTCATAATAAAAGCTTGTTGGTTTTCAACACTTCAAGATGCAATAAACAAAGCTTGCGAGGAGAACTAATCGTAAACACTCAATAGTTATTAAAAATTGATTCCAGCACTAAACTAAAATGTCAAATTTGTAAACGAATTGGACATTCCGCAGAAAAATGTTATAGCCGACATCCAAGGCAATCAAATTCAAATAGAATAACACCAAATCAGCTTGCATCCAATACATTTAGTGACACAAGACGTCCGGTTTCTGAAATCAAAGCAGCCCAGAAAACAACAGTGTGTGCTTATTGTAAACTACATGGCCATCATATTAGTGTCTGCAGAAAGCGTCAACATGCAAATTTTTACAAAAATACGCGTGTCACGGAGGTAGTAGGTAGTCGATGGCGGTCAGCCTTCTACTTCGGGAAATAGCTTGGGATCCGTTCCAGAATATCCAACAAACACTCCAGTTCGGATCCAAGAAATAAAGGAGAGTGTTCATCAGAAAAATATATAAACTTAGACCATCATGTAAATGAAAAAATTAATTCCTGTTTCACAATTGATTCCAAGTTGGATCGTTTTCCTAATTCCAATTCAAAATCTTTAAATCATTATTCTTCTTCAGAATCAATTCACAATTCTTATAATTCAAAATTTAATCATTACTCAATTTGTCTGTCAAGCCACAACCATAATAGAAAATATATTCAATTACAATTAGATATTCTAAAACCAAAATCATTTTTCTTTTTGGTCGATACCGGAACCGACATAAGCATAATCAAGCGAAATTTTTTGAATAAGTAAAAGGTATAACTCCCGAATTAATTGAAACAGTCGCAAGTTGTGAAGCTAACATTATATTGCCGAATTCATTGTCACTACAACATTCGTTTCAATTAGTTACCGCTTCGTTCCCTATCTCATGCGCAGGTATTATAGGTAAAGACTTCTTATCTTAATATAGGTGTAAAATTGATTTCTCCAAATATAATTTCGAAATTTTAGTAAACAATAGCCCAACTCAAACTAACTTCCAACTCGTATGTTTTAATTTCACCACGTTCAGAAAAAACTTTTACCATTTATTTAGACATTCGAAACGAAATCGATTTTTTATGTAAATCTTTTGAAAGCGTACCTGACGTATATGTATACCGCAAGTTCGATTATAAAGTCACAAAATAATTTGGTAACTTTAAGTCTGGTAAATACTAATGATTTCGAGGCTCAAATTGAAAATTTAGAATTGCCCTTGAATAAATTGGACGAATATGAAGTATTTCATCTCAATTCTTGGTCGAATAACATAGAAAAGCGTTTAGAAACTATCAACTTCTCAATGCAAATTGATCATTTTAATCAGGAAGAGAGAAGTTCTATCTCTAGCCTTTGTAGAAAATACAATGAAATTTTCTATCTTCCTGGTGATCGACTTAACGCAACGAATCATACGTTTCATAAAATCAGAACCGATCGTGACATAGACCCAATATACATTAAACAATATACAGATTACCTGAATCGACGAAAACCGAAATTGATAAACAAATATCTCAGATGTTAGTTAGTTAATGATATAATAGAACCAAACAAGAGTCCTTGGAACTTTCCATTAATAGTAGTCCCTACCAAATAAAATAATGAACAAAAAAAGTGGAGAATTGTGTTTCCACTTCCAAATATTTCAGATATTCTAGACCATCTTGGGAAATCTAAATACTATACCACAAATGTTCTTGCTTATAGGTATCATCAAATACTTTTAGATCCCAAAGATAAAAAAAGACAGCATTCAACACGCATTTAGGATATTTCCATTTTAAACGATTGCCTTTTGGATTAAAAAGCGCGTCGGTGACTTTCCAAAGGCTAATTAACAATTTCCTTAGCGGTTTAAATGGAATCAAATGCCTAGTCTATCTTGACGATGTGACAGTCACGGGTTACATACAACCTTAAAGATCATGAAAATAAATTAAGTCAGTTTTCAATTGTTTTAAGAACAATAACCTTAAAGTTAATGTGGAAAAGTGCCACTTCTTATCAAAAGAGATTGTATATTTGGGACATACGGTAACAAACGAAGGTATTAAGCCAGATTCGAACAAAACCGCAGCAGTTAGAGATTACCCTCAACCAACCAACCAAAAGGAAATGAAATCATTTTTAGGATTAGCAGGATACTATCGTCGCTTACATAAATAGATTTTCCGAAATTTCAAAACCTCTGACAGTTTTATTAAAAAAGGGACAACCATTTATTAGGAATCTCTTCTGCGACGAGTCATTCAGAAAATTAAAAAATAGTTTAGTAAATCCTCCAATTTTGCAGCACTCTGATTTTTCTTTACCATTTCTTTACCTTTACAACAAAATGCAGACAAATTTCGCAAACTGCTCTGTAACGGAAGATATTTATTTGTCCCCACCGCTGCCACTAAGCTAAACCGTTGTTCTACATTTATTACAGAGAGATAATCAAACGTTACTCCGAGGCTAGTAAACATCAAATCTGAACCGAAGTTAAAAATTTAAAACTCTTCTCTTCAAGATAAAATAAAGAATAATCCAAATTGCTTTTGGATCTACTATACTATAAAACAAAGTATGGGCCGGTTACCCGAAACCTATGACATTTGAAGGGAAAAAATCTTGAGACATACAAGTCATATCAAACATATTCGCCCAATTTTTTAGTCGGTGCACATAAGACATCGATAAATAAATAAAACCAATTGATAGCACCAACAATGTATCCATACAAATTCTACAAATTGCAAGGGAAGATATACATCTCGCATTAGAAATGGATGCGACCAGCCTCATTATTGAAAAACTTAAAAAATTTGGCAATTCCTCCGTGCTTTATTTTCAATGTAACTGAAGCCAGGTATTTTTCCTCAGAAGTGGAAATGAACATAAAAAATAGAATAACAAAACTCGAACACGGAATGATGTTTCCGTTTCATCAATTCATCAAGTTATTAGAGCATGTATAATATGCATAATAAATAATATGTATAATACATTCAGGACCGTGATACCACCAAAAAAATCAAATGCAATCATCCTTACCGAATTCACCAGCAGCACGATAAAAGAAATAGAAAATTCATCAACTAATGGTAGTAAAACCTTAGAATGCTTGTACAAATTTGATGTCTATTGTCCGTATGTAATCTGGTTTAAATCATACTCGAGCAACCGCTTTCATGGAAATGTAAATCAAAAGTACTCAAGTCTTCCATATTGGCCCTTGGATCTTCACCATTTTTATAAACGGAATCGCAACAGTAGTTCATTATATCAAAAGTCCTAATGTTGGCAGATGACCTTAAAATCTTTAGAATCGTGAGTAACATCAACGGCACCCTCATATTATAACAAGATATTGACAACCTAATGACTTGGTATATGATTCTAGTCTGTTCCGAGGTCTGTTCTAGTCCGAGGTCGAATTTGTTTGGCCGCCATTTTGTTTTCGATGACATTTGTCAGTTCGCATTTGACAGTCGTAGAGACGGAGAGAGGCCACAACATGTTGAAATTATTTAAAGCATTTTAACTATTGGGACACTGGAAGTTGATACACCAAAGAACACTCAAATAATTTTGTAACCTTCACCCGGGTATAGATCTAAAATTTAACTTTTGAATATCACGGATTTAATTTTCGAATTTTAGTGTCGTTTCGTTAGACTTAGTTACTAAATTTTTGAGTTGTTTCTGAAAGTGTAAAAACAATAAAATTTTACACTTTTTCTATAATATTGAGGGTCTATACCCGGGTGTAGATTTAATATTGCAAGCAAGGTTGAATAGTTCAATTATACTTTCTTGGATTAATAACCGGTACGAGCATTGAAATTATAAGCATTGAAATTATAATTCATTGAACTAAAAATTAATAAAAATTATATAAATTATATATATTTTTTATTAGACTACGCAATGTGGCAATCTTCACACTTCGTGCGAGTCTGACACAAGCTTTTCGTGTAAGTCGTTTACGTTTTTCTTCCATATAGCACATGTGACATTGACCTTTTTGGGAGGGCCGACCATCTGTATTTCTGCCCATTCTATCGTGGAAAATAGCTCATTGCACGTGGAATTTTTGCTCTCTTGCTTATAAGTGGAACACACAAATGTTCGGCAAACCTTGCAAAAATTCTTGTCGTCGTCCAGTTATGACAGCTTGAATATAAAATATAGGCAGCAAGCCCCACGTTGTCAATTATATTGAAAAACATCACCAGTGGCCAGCGGTTTGTTTATCGTTTGGTCTGACCACTCTATCTTGTCCATCGTATCGACAGCTCGGGAAGCTTGGTTTTACTGTAGTAAAATATTATGTCCGGCTTTTGTAACTCCAAATCCAAAATTTGTTGATAAAACCGCCCGAGTTTTTTAGGCCTTAAATTTAGTAGTTTCAGACAGTTTCTGTCCCTATTTTTGTATGGGTAGAGACCAGATAATTCACAACTCGGTTTTTGTCCATTTAACAGATATGCAATATTCGAATCGCAAGTCCACCATATTATAATGCTATTTTTAGCTGGCTTCGGCGGGATATTCTACTTAAACTTAGTGTGTCCTCAAAAAGGAAACAATTGTTCATCAACTGTTATGCTACTGTTTGGCCGAAAATTAACTTTAAGATTGGCATTTAACATATTAAAAATTTCAGGTGCCGCCTTGTCGGTTTCCATTCTTTTTGCTCTAGTCGCATCAAAACCAAACCAAATAAACCTCATTATATTATAAAACCAGCCCACTGACATAGCTGAGTTGATCAACTGGTCCATAGTTAGTCCCAGACCATAGGATTTTCATCTGGATTTTATTGTTTCCAATTTTGGTAGACTTTTTCAACCTTTATTGGTCCGCCAGCCACTATTGTTATGTCGACAAATTATATGTTGCATCGAGGTAGAAAATAAAACGCAAAATTTGTCAACGTGATTTAAAATCTGTGAAGTCGGTTTGCGACCAACAAAAAATAGTTCGCGAAAAATATTATGGGCTTGTGCTCGCCGCATACTTGGCCGGGTTTTTCTCCATTTGGTCACATCCATACCAACGCAATATTATTCCAACTCCTCTATTCACTAGTGACGACTTTCTTCGAAAATATTGGCGTCTGAATTTCGTTCTAGGTCACCGCCATCTGAATCAGAGTCACCGCTAATTTCCAATTCTGCATCAGACTGTTCGTCAAGGATTATTGGCAAAATGTTAACAGCATCGATAACATCATTAAAATTGGAATGCTGATCGTTCTAACCTTTAATTGTGTTTATTAAATATTTACAAGAAGACTGATTTTATTTCCAGTTTTTTCTAAATAATTTGAATTACTTATTTTAAATAATAATAAAAAATAATAATTACTAATTAATATTCATATTTGAGCACTCGAAAGAAACTTTATTTCTGTTTTTTCCATTAATTTTTTTTTTTGCAAAACGGTTAAAAATTTGAACTTTTGACTCGTAGATAGAAAATGTGCTTAATCACAACAATCAATTTCGAACGGATGAGATTATAGATTTGAAAAAATCAGTCTTCTCATTAGGTCACGATGCCTGATGTTGTATATGTAGTTGTTGTACTAGCGAATTACTGCTTAGCCTACGAAATTCGATCAATGTACGGAAAAATCACATTAAAACCATTTACAATCGAAATGACAAAGTAAAATCCCAAATTTAGTTTACGTACCTACTGTACGTGCCGATAAAGAGTTGTTACCGTTACAAGGATGAAGTTCCATGCTACTGTTAGGATGAAGTTCCATGCTACTGTTTTTTGTACACGTGTTGCAGGGAAACATTTTGAAAAGGCATTTCTCGATATGGATTTTCGGTTTCCATCTTTCGAGTTTTTTTTTATTTAGAAAAGGCCCTAAATAAAACAGACTTTTTCGGGCTGAAAAGACTGCTGGCTAAGTTATCATACTTCACGCTTGGCGGGGGTGATCATTTCGTTTTCGACAATTTATTAACCACCGGTAAGCTGTGTACTAAGCAAAGGTTGTATATCTGAGTGAAGTTTCTGCCAAAATAACAAAATATCCACTGTGTCCTATAAGTACTTAGAATTAAAAAAAACACTCAAATATTGAACTTTCATAATAATATCTGAAATTTTTTAATAAACACAAATATTTTTATACTAATAGTAGCGAACATTTATGTTTTGTGGAAAGTTTTGAGTGAATTTTATAAAATGAAATTTTTTACAACAAAACACACTATGAATCGCACAGAGATGATCGAAGTGGTTCTGAACTAGTACTTAATGTAAGAAACAAATCTTATTTATCCACATGCTCGGAAATCACTGAGATTTTTGTTATTCGAGACAGAACATCATTGAGTGTAATATGAAAATTCTTAAGCATTTGAAATTATTTATATCGGCCCCTACGGATCGCACAGAAATGATCGAAGTGGTTCCGAACTAGTAATTGATGTAAAAAAACAAATATTATTTAACCAGATGCTCGGAAATCTCTGAGATTTTTGTTATTCGAGACAGAACATCATTGAGTGTAATATGAAAATTCTTAAGCATTTGAAATTATTTATCACGGCCTCTACAAATCGCACAGAGATGATCGAAGTGGTTCTGAACTAGTAATTCATGTAAGAAACAAATCCACATGCTCGAAAATGTCTGAGATTTTTCTTGTTGGAGACAGAACATCATTGAGTGTAATATGAAAATTAAATAAATTAAAAATTTTCTTATTAGACTCAATGATGTTCTGTCTCGAACACAACAACATTTTTAGAGATTTCCGAGCATATGGCTAAATAGGATTGAATTTTTACATCAATTACTAGTTTAGAACCACTTCGATCATCTCCGTGCGATCCGTAGAGGCCGACATAAATAATTTTAACTGTTTAAGAATTTTCATATTACACTCAATGATGTTTTGTCTCGAATAACAAAAATCTCAGAGATTTCCGAGCATGTGGATAAATAAGATTGGTTTCTTACATGAATTACTAGTTCAGAACCACGTCGATCATTTCTGTGCGATTCGTAATGTGTTTTGTTGTAAAAAAAATTCTTTTTATAAAATTCACTAAAACTTTTCACAAAACATAAATTTTTGCTAATTATAGTGTAAAAATATTTGTGTTTATTAAAAAATTTCAGATATTATTATGAAAGTTCAATATTTGAGTGCTCTTTTAATTCTAAGTACTTATAGGCCACAGTGTATATTTTGTTATTTTGACAGAAACTTCACTCCGATGGGTTGTATTACTTTAATGGTGAAACTGGTATCGCATTATCTCTCTGTAACTCTCTACTACGCGACCCCAATTGTGTGATTTTAATAATAACTTCGAGCCAGGATCAATACTAAGTCCCAAAGTAATCAATTTACTAATAATATTGAAATTATCGATTAATTTTAGATTAAGTTTTATTTTATTTGAACATTGAATCCTAATTAAATCCTATATCCACATATAATATTATATTATGTATTATGATTTACCCCAAAATAACACCATCCACCGTTCCGAGAACAAATTATTCAGCCCTTTTCCCAAACACTCTTTAGTATTATTTCATTTGATTAACTGTTTGGTCACGAATAAATTAATCTTAATATTTTCCAACAATTTTGTTCTCCATGGTGTATTTTCATTGTTTATTTATTGTATTAATAATCGTATGTTCGTGCCTAAATCAACCAAGATGATATTATTATTATTATTACTGTTATGTGTGTTTGGTGCCAGGAATACAAAGAACGAAATAATGTACATATATAAGAATAATAAATTTTAATTAAAGGATATTAAATGTTAGACATTTTTATCAGGCAAAAAATAAATAATACAGAAATCATTGCGTACACAGACAGCGTTTAATAATACAGAAGACGAAAATTCACCTTACATATCGCACATATAAATAAGAACAACTAATTTATTCTTACTTTCTCCTTCCGTGTATATAAAATTCATTCTGTTTGGATTTAAGATAAAACAAGGAGCGAACGAACGAACGAACAAAAAAAAACAAGGAAAATACTGTATAAAGTAAATAAACCAAAGTTATTTTGATTGAATTATGATTATCTTTGGATTTAAAAGATTTACAAGAATTTTTTTTAAGTTCATGATAATAAATTTCTTCTGAAAAATAAATTCAAAAGAGATGTGGGGAGGTTATACATAATAATAATATTCATAATCGATGGGTGGTTTACATATTTTCGATTTTAAACTAAAAAAAATAATGTAACTGCAAAAATATTGTTTCTTGTTCATAATTTTTGTTATCATAACGTGTTCTAATTCTTGGAAGTATTTGTAATAATAAAGTCAAATGAACTTGATATCATAGAGATAAAATTAGTTTAAATCAATTTATATATAAACAATGAATAAAATAAATAATGGGGATGAATAAACATGACTACTTATTGCATACAATTAATAGCCAATTTAAAAAAATTATTTAAAGCCATATGCTCTTACTTAGTTGAGCCGTCGAACAGAGCCAGTATAGAAATGGCCATGACAACATAAAAAAATATGGTTGAGTTGGTGGTAGTGACAGGCAAGCGCGTGTATACTTCTTCATACACTGCGGTCCAATTCATGACTTATTTTGAGTAGACTGACTTATTTGAAAGTCTACAATAAGTCACCTCACGAGGAGACTTATTGTAGAATTTCTTGACTTATTTTGGAGAGTTTCCACAAAAATGACATTTCATACATTTTTTGTTTGTATGTAATAAAATTTAGCTGTGATATACGATAACAGTTGGAAAATTATAATTTGAAACTGTTAAAACTGTAACATAAAAATATTTGTTTGAAACATTATGGCAGACAAAATAGTCGCAAAAGGAAACTTTACACTTTACGTTGTAAGTGCATTTTAAATTACATATTGTACGTTATTAATCACCTATAACTTTTTTTGTTTTAATCATAAATTTTGTTTAAAGGACTGAAGAGGAAACACATGTCTTAATAGATTTAAGGATAGAAATAGATTCTTTATTTAAACAAAAAAATGTGGTGCCAAAAACTTTATGGGAGTAAGTTAACTTTATGGGAGTAATTTTGTGAACTGGCAGTTTAATGCGTCATTTTTCTTTTTAGACAACTGGCCGAAGATTTAAATTTATCAAAAAGCGGTCCAGAATATGAAAAAAATGGAAAAACCTCATCCAAAAATATAAAAAATAAAAGAACCTGGAACAGGACAAGGCATGTCAGCAAACAAGCTAAATTCAAATAATTGGCCATTTTATTCCAAAATAAACGATTTCATCGGTGGCAAACACACCATAGCTCCGCCGGTCTTACTTCAGTCGATCCCAGATTACGAGATTGAATATTTAGGCGAAGAACCAACCATATACCCATTAACGAATACGCCATCAACAAATACTCTTGACGATGTACTTGTGACGGACATACCATCAACAGACACGCCATCAACATCCAGATCGGTTAATAACAATAATAAAGAATGTAGTAGACCGTCGCAAAAAAATAAAGATGCGCTTTTAGAATATATGAAGGGCAGAGACGAAAAAATGATTATAGAAATTAAAAAAAATAATAAAATAATCAAAAAAATATGTAAAACGTATTTCACGGATGTTGATGTATCTGATTCTGACTCGGAATAAATCCAAGTCATAATTTTAATAATAGTTTAATTAATTTTAAGTTTAATTATTAGGAAATATTGAATTTGTGATGAATATTCCAAAAAATTGAATTATGTATGTGATTAAATGAAATGTTTATTTATATTAATATATTTAAATTGAATTTTTATTAGAAAATGGAGTTAGATATATTGTCTCTGAACTGAAGAGCTGATTCTGCGATGTTTGTTATACTTTGATACACTTCCTCTTCTTCTAGTGTGATTTCGTTAGATAAAACGTCGTCTGTAGCAACACACACATTGTGCAAAACACAGCATGTTGCTATTACATGGCCATTTCTCTCAATTGAAAGTTCCAGGCTTCTAAGGAAAATACATCTCCACCTCGTTTTCAACATACCGAAGGCTTGCTCTATTGCGATCCTCGCCTTACTGTGTAGATGGTTATATCTAAGTTGAACGTCAGCAAGGTTACTTCCTTTGTATGGTGTCATGAATGCTATCAGATTGACGGAGCATTGATAGCCACTATCGCCAAGTAAATAGTATCCAGTGGGAGGGTACTTTGAAAATTTATAAATGTTGCTATTTTTCAATACTCGTTGATCAGGAACTGATCCTGGGAACCCAATGCACAGATCTATAAATCTTTTTTGATAGTCACATATAGCTAAAAAATATAAATGATTTAAACATGTTTGCATAAAAATTTAAATTCTTACCTTGAACCTGAATAGAATAGTCTAACTTTCTATTAATATATTCGTTATGATGTCGAACTGGACATTTAATTTTTACATAGGTCCCGTCTATTGCACCAACCGCCTTGTTGAATGCATCTGACGTTGCTCGTAAAGCAAACGCATTACCTATCTCTTCTAGCTCTTCGTGAGTTGGCAAATGAACAACTTTATTTAAAAGTTTCTCAAAATATTTCAAATATTTGTGACATATTCTAATTGATGTCGTCTTTGGTATATTCATAGCGACCGATAGTACCCTGTAACTTGTCCCGCAGGCTAGCCAAAACAGAAACATTATGAGTTCTATTTCCTTTTGATGACCGGAACGTTTATCTGGTATCAATTCTAGTACATTTCGAAACGTAATAAAATTAATTCTTAAATGTTTTTTTGCTAAATTGGTATTCCCTCTTATAATTTTAGATATAATTCCAAAACTAAAGTTCGTTGTACAATATATCAAACCCTAGACCAAATATGAATTAGACAATATACGATTCAAACAATAAATACTTGAATACATACTCTTCGCATTATACGCGTTTCCAAATATTTCAGTATTTCTACATCATGTTTGATGATTTTGGAGTAAAGCCTAATATTCCTGTTTACTAACATAACCAGTAACATCATTTGACGCCGACGATTTTCCATTTTAATAATTTTTAAAAATGTGTGATTTATATTTCCACAAACATTAAAAAAGACTGCTAATTATTAGAACTGTGAACTACCAATTGTCAATTAATGAATTGTAGAGTTATGTTCAAATAAGTCTTGATTTGAATTGGACCAGCAGATGACTTATTTCAAGCCGCCATTTTGAATAAGTCAAATAAGTCGATTTATTTGAAATAAGTCGCGAATTGGACTGCAGGCATAGTAAAAAAAATTCGATTATATCCCTTTCTTAACCAAAAAAAAATTGGCTCAATTTAAGTCCAACCCACACAATGGTGTGAGTATAAAATCAGAGTATGTAATGGCGTTTTTCATAAAAAATTTCGCTTGATTTGAAGCAAAACCAACACAATTGTGTGTATACTTATAGAGGTTTTTTTCGGACGAAAATTAGTGAAAAAGGAATTCACAAATGTGTAAGTTGGTTGAAAACACATAAAAAGCTAAATTTTTGACATGGTACTTTTGCCCCACCCACACAATTGTGTTACCGGGTAGCAAAAGGGATATGGGATTTTTTGACAGGCAAGTTTTATTTCGGTTGTATTTCCTTAAATACTTAAGTTTTTATTATGATTTCTCAATGACATAATCATAGTTTATCTAAGTACAGTATCAGTCTATTTTGAATCCAAATTTAAAACCATTTATTTCGTAGTTTAATTTTTATCTAAAAGTTCACCCTATTTACCTAACATTTTTTATTATGTTTTCATTTTATTTTGTTTTAATTTTTGCTGCGTTTTGATTTGTGAAATTGTGCAGCGCTAGTCACGCGAACCAATTAGATTTTTGTTTACGTTTTTTTTTTGTATATGCATAGGGTGGTTAAATAAAATTTTTGTAATATTTCATTTTTTTCTCATGACTGCAGTTAGTCTGAGCGCACATTTGATGGCGGAAAGACGTGTTGTAGAAAATTTAAGTACATAATTGAGTTTTTGTTTATTTTTAAACATACAAATTTTGAATGTTTATATTTATTTTATATATTATATATTTATCATTATATATACATATTTTAAATAAGTAAATTACGTACGTATAATTTTTAAGTATAGTGCGTGTATCGTGTAAATTTAATGGCGTAATTTTTTTTTTTCTGTGATACATTATTTCTACGGACTACACTCGATCAATTAGATAGAAAAGATAGAAAATTGGACGAATGATATTTTAAATTATGCACCGCTGATCTTCTATACTGTGGAATATTTAATGAGTATGCTGATTAAATTTGATGGTTTGGAACCTTTCACAGGTGGTTCTGTCTAACATGTTATGTTGATCAATTTAAATTGTGGTAAACCATTTTATTCCATTTAGATTGACTCTCAAATGCAGTGTCGAACATCTGGCCAAAACCATATCAATAAATCAACATCAGTAGCCTGATTCTCTAAAAAGCGCTTTTCAACTTTACACAAATTACAACAACAATCCTGTGTGATTTTGTTTATTTTTGCGTTTACACATTATCGTATTTTTTAGAGAATTAGTGCACAGGGGATAACCTCACCCGTATAAAAGATAAACTCCAAAAAATATGAAATCAATTTACTTCCCATCGTCAAATATTTTAATCAAACGGCTCAAAAATGACGCGCTCGACGAAAGGAATTTCAATATATAGTCGGTTTTCGTTGAAAATTACTACACGGAAAATAATCTGTTGTCTGAAGCGATGTTGGCTCATTTCTTAAAGAACAAGAAGAACTTTGATGAAAATTTAATTGTAATCCATCACTATTAAATTGTTCAACCATTTTGGGGAGGGACCTGATAATCTAATTAACAATATGTATCTCAACGATTTATTGATTGGAACTATTTCGACACGAACTTTGATGTGATACTTGGTAATGCGATGAACATATACGATGCAATAATATGACTAAGCAAAACTGAACTGGTGTATATTGTGTAAGCTATTCATTTTTAAATAAATTAAGGTTTGATTTCAGAAATTTCGCCACAGAGTCCCTTGACGATATAAGCGCATCGCTTATTAAAGGCCTTTCGTTGTATTTGATTTCACGAGATTTAGAAAAACGGAACAAACAGTACGAAGAGTGGATAAGTGTGGAACATAGTATAGATAACGTAAGGATAACAATTTATCTTACGATTGGAACCTTGTTAATTCATTCGCAAAACAGTTAAATGAAAATAATAAAATAATAATGATTTATAGCTATTGAGGGATTTACATTAAAAGCAAACGTGTTGCATAACTCGAAACCAGTTGGATTATATACTTAATATTGTGGCAGAATTCACATTGGAGATGCGAGGTAATTTTTTTGATGTCACTATTCCGAACAAGGCCGGCGGATTTGTTAAGAAATCTCGACACTAAAATGGTTTTAGAACAAACCATGTTTGCTGACTGGAGGTAAATGTTGCGGTATATGCCTGCTCTTACTCGTAACTGGTGGCCCGATTTAACACAACAACCCGCCCCGTTCGTTGAAAAGGTTACGATTAACTTCATTTGAAAACCGTTGTGCCAAGATGAGCTACGATGCGTCCTAGAAAAACGAACCAAAGAGTATAAAATGCAGATAAAAGTAACAAGCTCAAGTAGTAGCGCAGTGGTGGCCACTTTTTCAATCGATGAAACAAAAATGGAACTAATGATTAAATTGCCCCTCAATCAACCTCTCGGTAAAATAACGATTGAGTGTGATCGACAGGTATGATCGACAAAGTCGCGATGTGGCTAAACAACTAACAATGTTTTTAACATATCAAAATGGTTTGATATGGGACGTACTTTCAATATGGAAACGTAATTTGGATCGAGAATTCGAAGGTGTTGAAAAATGTGCAGATGTATTTTTCCTACATAATGGTCAAAGGACAAAGCAAAGAAATTCGACCCACCTGCTGTATTCACAAGATACAGCTCCTTCAGATTACTACTTATTCCGGTCGATGCAGTCGTCTCTTTCTGAACAGCGGTTCAGTTCTCGCGCATGGATCGAAAATTGGCTTATTGATTGTATATGATCTCTAAAGACCAGGATTTCTGCAGAGAGGGAATCTGTAAGTGGCCTGAAAAAATGAGGCAAGTCTTAGCTGCAGATGGAGCGTACTTTTAATAAATAATTCTTTCATTTTCTAAACATGCAAATGTGGTTTATTTTAATAAAAAAGGACCGGACAAGTGGTGCTGTAGTTCAAGCTTCGGCACTTTGACCGGGAAGTACTGGGTTTGAAACCCATCAGAGGCTAGATGCAAAATAAATTTTTATCACCGATTACAATCGGTGATGTTAATAAACACAACTAAGACCCTTTGATGGAGTGCCGACCCACTGTCCTTGTCAATGTACAGGTTGACATGGAGCTTGCAATGTGCAGGTGGTATACTGTAGTTGTGTGAGTAGGTGAATGGGTTAATGATGTGGCGCGAATGCGTGGTATCACACCATGACCCAAAATTGGCCTAAGTGTCAACCACTGAAACTTAACCTAATAACAAGAGCGTGGTCCTATTTACACACCAAATAATGTCCCAAAAATCTTCCTTTACGTTTAGAGTGTTTTGAAATTTGGCACATGCAGGGCGAAACTAAGGATAATATTTAAACTAACGAGAACCTTTTTATTAAATATTTTATTTTTTAATATAATATTTTATGGTATTTTATATTTTATGTTTATATTACATTATAAAGGGAACCCTTCAAGAATACGGCATTCGAAGAACACGGTTTCGAAGAACACGGATACCAATTTCCGAAAATTACACGGTTTCAAACAACACGATATTCGTTATTCTCTTTTATCTTGTTTTTTGTATATCACAAAAAATAAAACGTAACGTTTTTTTTTTATTTTATTTTTTGTAGTCTCTAAATTAATTGTGTTCTTGGAGGATTTCCTGTGTTATGTTTATAATTTTATTTAATAAAAGACTAAAATCATTTATATTTTTTAGTACAATGTTAATCTAAAACTGGCATTTTGTATATCATTTACGAAAAATAACGATTCTAAACGAACTTTAAGATTCTGATTTAATTTGCAACAATTCTGCTTCGGATCAGATCTCCAAAAATTAAGGGGAAATGGCGGTTTTTGACAGACAACTAAAACTCGGTTCCTGTACAGCCCAGATAGATTGATTGACCGGCACCCCACTTCATACTTTAGCTTATTCTACAAATTGAGCGAACCCAGAGATTTTCGACCTTGATTTTCGAGTCCACCGGAAGTTGTAGCTTCGGTTCGATGTAAGTTTATTCGTTTTAGCGAACATTTTGAAAAATATATCATTTATGAGTACAACGATTATCAACTTGACGATTCTAAATTAAATTTGCAAGACTACCGGTTCATTCGTTTTCCAAAATGTAAACGGAAATTACAATTGCTGATAAATACTGAAACTTCATATAAACTCTTCAAATTGGGAGATCACAGTGATTTCTTGGCCGATATCGGCCCGGATCCACCGTTTACAAAAGGATGATTAAAACAAAACGATTGTAAATTAGATTTCAAACAAAATTAGTTCAGATAATGAGTTTTCTATAATAATCACGAGTTATTAAGCGAACTGTGTGGTTTTGTTTTGAAAATATTAAAATATTAAAAATACTAAAATGTATATTTAATTGTGAAGACAGCAAATTTTGAGGTTATAGAAATACCAGCTGGAGAACCTAAATAATCACAATCATGAGAAGTCGTACTAATTCTGGAGTCTGATTGGACTACTACCAAAGGATTGTGCATCATTTGATTATGAATCATCAACCACCAGTTACTGGATTGTTTCCAAATAGCTCAACTTATCCTCATGCTTGGAAAGTACGCAGACATAACCTCATTTATTGAAGGGCATGGCGAAGTGGTAATGGTGGTATTCACCCTGATAAGCAGGTAAGGGATGCATACAGCCCACGTAAAGTCTACCGAAGTTTAATATGTACACTATTTAGAGCATAAGGAAGGTACATGTGACAGTGGCTGTATGCATCAACCTCTTTTGTATTTTTCGTTTTTTTTTCTTTTTCGGTTGATTGTCTGGTCTGTTAATGAACTTTTGTCTTATAAATGGAATGTTTGCTACGTCATGTTTGCGGTAATAAGATTTATGTATTGTATTTGCGGTGGGCAGCGGTAACGAGGTGTATAGGCAACAAGCAGCCGTCATCTTCGGTATAAGTTGTTTCCGGAGAGGGGAACACCTGTAATAGTTGATCTCATCGGCAAATTTCTCTCACTTTTCTGACATTTGACTTTTCTGATTTTGTGAATGGTTCTTTGGATATTGCAATTTTTAGTTTAGGGCAAAGGCAGGTCTTGCGGATTGAATGTTCAAAGATGTTGCATTGTATGTACATGCAGTGCTTATTATTATTATTTTTATTTCGTATTTGTATGTTGGAAGAATGCAAAATTAACAATTACAAAAAAAAATATCAAATATGACGTTTCAAATAAATTACACAGAGTCCTCATTTACATGTCTTTTTCTAAAAGGATACATGTAAACACAGTTTGTACACTGTACATAAAATATTTCAATTTAAAACGAATCGAAGTTGGCGGTTATGTACAAGTTCGACAATATATTTTTTTCCTTCTAATTTTTTATTTTTTCAATTTTTTTAATATGAAATTCGGGCACCTTAAATTATTAATTTTCATAAGTAGTGCTTTAAACGTTCGTGATTACGTTTTATTAAAATCTACTGACTTTATTCTTCGGAATGAATATACATACTATACCAGGGGATGGAAATTGTTTATTCAATGCGGTCATGCATCAACTAGAATTGTTAAATTTAAGGCCTTTAAATTACAATGCAGCTAATCTACGGGCTGAAACGGTAGAATACATTAATAAAGAAATCAGCACCTATTTGCCAACAATTATAGATTCTTGCCTGACCACTTACACACCGGAGATTATTGCTATGAGCACGGAGGCTCAATTAGTGTCAACATATTTGTCTGATCTTAAAGCAGATGGTTTTTGGGGTGGAGCTGAATGCCTGTCCGCTATTTCTAATTTAAAGAAAATATAAATTAATGTGTACTGTTATGGTACTCAAAATAAAATATAATTTACACCCAGCTCTGGATCCTTTGCGGCTGAAATAAATGTAATACTTATATAATGGAAACCATTATG
Source organism: Nephrotoma appendiculata (assembly GCA_947310385.1). Classification (NCBI taxonomy): domain Eukaryota; kingdom Metazoa; phylum Arthropoda; class Insecta; order Diptera; family Tipulidae; genus Nephrotoma; species Nephrotoma appendiculata. The sequence continues at coordinate 112,990,500 of OX371224.1, forward strand.
ATAGTTTGAAAATTTGTCTCAATGATTCTATTGTAACCCAGAGTGGAAGTTTTCAAGACATCGTGAATATTATACATCGGGAGCTACTACCGGCAAACAATCAATACACTCTAGTCGAAGAGTCACAAAAAACTCAGGCATTTTCATTGCATGGAAAACCCGGTCCAACTACACTTTGTCTTGCCTCGTGGAATATTCGTGGAATTAATAATCATTATAAACGTAATAATATTGTTACATCAAGGTGAGGTTATCAAGAAGATGGAAGAGTTTGGTTTCGAACTAATGAAACATTGAATTTTTTGAATTAAAAAATTCGGTCGTCTCATCAGACTGCAGTGACCAAACTACAAAAAAATTGAAAATACTTTGAACTAATCAAAGTATAATCACAATGCCTTAGCGAATTATAATGATTCGCTACGCAATTGCCACCCCTTGGTAACCTCGGATTTTATTGTATTTAACGCATACATGCGATTTCTATATGAAATTTTGGGTTATTCTGGATTGATAGCCAGATAGTATTTTTACATCAAGGTGAGGTTATCAAGATTGTGATTATACTTTGATTAGTTCAAAGTATTTTCAATTTTTTTGTAGTTTGGTCACTGCAGTCTGATGAGACGACCGAATTTTTTAATTCAAAAAATTCAATGTTTCATTAGTTCGAAACCAAACTCTTCCATCTTCTTGATAACCTCACCTTGATGTAAAAATACTATCTGGCTATCAATCCAGAATAACCCAAAATTTCGTAATAATATTGATTCTATACTTAGAAAAAATAACATCGACATCTGTAGTGTGCAAGAGACGAATATGTCTTCAGGAGTATGTGCAACTGATAACTACACTGGTACCTTGCGAATGATCCAAAAACTAAACGAAGAGGTGTAGGTTTAGTTGTAAATAGTCAACTAAATATTAAGTCTAAGCGAATTAAACATTATTTTAGTTGCATAATTACGATGTATGGAAGTATTATGGAATTTGGCAAAATCTTGCTGATTGCAGTATATGTACCACCTCAAACATCTCAATGGAACCGACTCCGAGCATCAAGAATTTTCGCAACATTACTGTCGATCGCCGACCGATGCCCAAAGTCTAGTGATTTAATTTTATTTGGTGATTTCAATGCCCATCTTGGCTCGGAAGATGGCTTGAATTCTGAAACTGTGGGGTCGAAACTCTTTCACAAAACATCGAATGATAATGGGGTTTCATTAGCACTATTGGCTAACATAGCGCAATTATATATACACACCACTTTTGGGCGCAGAAGGACCATTACAACATGGACTGACAGCTATAACTTTTCTCAGACAGCCCACATTTTAACTCGCAAAAGAAACAGATTAATATATATAGAATCTGTAAAAGCTGATTCTTTTCATAGTGATATCAGTGATCACAGATTAATCTGGATACAATGCGCAAGAAGAAATGGTGTGAATATGACGCATGTCTACGAATGGCTAGATGAACACTTGAGTTTACCCTCGTCGTATCAAGCCGCATTTTTCACTAACCGGTCAACTGACGATCACACCTTTACTGTTCGTCGTGTGCTGGAGGTGGAATGGAGAACCGGAAATTTGGTCACGATCTTTACAATTGATCTTCAAAAAGCTTTTGACACAGTTGACCTAGGCGTCATATCCCAATGTCTACGAGAATATATACCTCACTATTTGGTAAATCGCATAATAAAGGCGTGCTTTTGGGAACGGACTACCC